>JAAAKQ030470110.1:25557-44599 GCA_010016005.3 Zanna intricata | reverse complement strand
TACAATCTCAGGTCGACCACTACTGAGAAGTGTGGTTAATTGAAACCCAACCACCAAAGAACACCGGTATCCATGATATATAAATATATTGGTTCAAGTGAATCTGAATAAATATTGAGCTGGGGAAAAATTGATTTACCAAATCAAATACATTCTTAAACAAGTATTTATTTACTTTTCTGAAAAATGGTTAATTTAGTTTCTTATTTTTGGTAGAGTTAAAAGTGTTACTAATTTCTTAAAAAACTTAAATGTAGCACCGCAAAAAAAAATTGAAACATTTATTTAACTAGCAGTTGATACAGCAATAATAATAATAAAAAAAAGTTTGTCTTTTATTACAGTAATACTTATGACAAAATGATCAATAAAATGAATGTAAAATTAAAACTCCGTTCCTTTACAATAGTAGTTTTACATTTACACAAGTTTTAAGATATTATAGTTAATTAGATAATTGTTGATATTAAGTTTGTTCCTTTATGGTAATGTTTTAAGTTGAGTAAAATGTCATCATATGGATGGTAAATTGTTTGAAATCAATCATTACTTTTATTTTTTAATAAAACATATTTTTCTGACTGAATAAAAACACCAGCTATATTTTTGAAACTTCTAATTAATATGAGCAAGTATAAAGGATAACATAGTATGCGTTTACTTAATCTATAAAGATAGATTTCTTCCAATTTATTTGCAGTGATTGTTTACAATTGATAAATCGCCCCCCCAACAGAGAAAATTTGAATATAAAAGTTACTACTGAAGTTATTTGAATTGAAATTTTTAGACAGAAATGCCTTTCACCCAAGTTCCAACAATTAAGGTTATGTTAAGAATGAGATTAATTTCACTTAAAACTAAATTAAGTTGGGTACAATATACATTATTTAGAGTTCTCAAGTTGGAGTTTAGATTAGGTTAGTATAATATACATTATTTTCAAAGTAAATAATTTGTTGTTATAAATAATTATGGGCTCCGCCCAAATAACAATAGGTCAATTTATGATTTAAGGTTAATTAGACAAGGTTGGCAAGCAATGCTATGATATCATACTAAGTTTAGTACACGGCATAATTATACCTAACCTTACTAAACGTAACTTCTTTACTCCATAAATAACGTACTTTGAGTTGAATTAGTCATCTATAATGCCATTATAGATATTAGGCATCTTAAGTTAGTAAATAACAAGGTATTTTATGAGTAAACAACTCTGATGAAAATAGTTGCAGACGAAAAATTTCAATAACTCTTAAATAAAGATACATTCAAAATTTGATCAAGAATGGAAGCGAGTCTTTAATTGTAAGAAACTAATTAACTTTCAAAAAATTCATTCTATTATTTATTTATAGGGTCTCCGTAAAACGATTTTAAAACTCTATACACATGGAGAACAATGCATTAATGAATAATACTGCGTGATGTACACACAACGGTATTAATACGTAGAACAATATTGGTCACAGTCACATTATGCGACTAATAATTGAATGAAGGTCAATTATTGACGTAATATTCCGTTACGACACCAAAAGAGCAAGTCCGTTTAAGCGAAAGATTGGATAAAAATAAAATTAAGTTATTACATTATGTAATTTACACTCCCAAGGGTGACGAGTACAACCTATTACCACTGGATCTAGTGGCGAAATACGATAGGCACGCTGAACTCGAAGACCCGCGATTACAGTTCGGACGAGGGTTTGGGCGTTTCATACATCTCTTCGTATTAGAAAGTAAAATTTCTCTGGTCAGAATTACTTTATAATAGCACATTAATGCAACTCCGTCCACCAGGGCAATTTTCGTCACATTCACGACTGTGGCAATGTTGATAATCGTTTATGGTAAATCACTTGCATCGCACTGGTTGTTAAAAACAAGTTTTTTTTGTCCTTGTTTTAGGCCTACTCAACTCCCAGTATATCAAGGAATCAAAAATCATAGGACGAATTTGATGTAAACAAATTTTATTCTTCACACATCCTGTTTTTGTTGAAGAGCACTTTTAACTGAAATTTTTCATATGAAAATGGTCAAGGCATTTACTAGTAAACTACATATAATTAAGTTTGAAATTGAAAATTAGGACAAAATTGTCAACAGATAATACAAGTGCTGCTCACATTTTTCTAATAAAAAGAGGGTGTGAATATAAATTTTCCTTAAAATAAAAAACCGTGATTAACTTTCACCATACAGTCAGAAATAATGCATAGCCAACAGCTCCGTAACATCTGATCTCTTTCGCATCATTTGCTACGTGAAAATTTCACTTTGCAACATGTTCAGAAAGCCCACCGGGCTGATCTAGTGGTTAACGCTACATCCAAATCAGTTGATTTCGAAGTCGAGAGTTCTAAGGTTTAAATCCTAGTAAAGGTAGTTATTTTTATACGGATCTGAATTCTAGATCGTGGATACCGGTGTTCTTTGGTGGTTGGGTTTTAATTAACCACACTTCATTCACATGTATCATCCTCTGAAGTAATAATACCTTATTGTAATTCCGGAGGCTAAACTGAAAAAGAGAACATTGTTCAGAAGATCGATGCACAACTTTGAGATCAACCGACATTTTCTCAACAGGAAGGGATAAAATTTGCAACACATCAAATTACGTTTCTCGATGAGTATTGCCTGTTATAATTACGAGCTGTTCATGTAAACGGACTCGCGAAGCTCTAAACAAATATTGATATTCTGAATTTTGAGTTATATCCAGTTACGTAACTTTTTTACTGTATGCAATTTAACGCGCCTTACAAGAGTATCCGAAAACTCTATGAAAAATTACTAACCACTAAACTGCATTTACTACAGTAAATATATACAGAATTTTAATTCTTCTGCATTCGATATTTAAATTTATAAAGGAAATAAAAGGTAGGCAATACAAGACGTTGCATCATAAATTAACTTGCTCCAAATGAAAAAGACTAACAGCAAATTCCGAAATAGTAATCAAAAGTGTTCTCTAAAAATATTAAATTTATATTAAGACTAGCAATGAATTTAATTACTCGCATAAACAGCGAGTCGAACGCGATATCCTTGGACGTAATTCGCAGATGTTTATGTATTGCAATTGTAAAGTTAAATCATACGTCATAAACAGAGGTTAAGTGCGATCGGATATTCACATTCAATCGGGAATACGAATACTGCAAACCGATATAACTTGCAGCACTGTTCCTTTTTATACTGAAAGGAAACAAAAACTTTTCACCAAATTTAATTCAATCGCGGTAGTGGTAAAATATAATAATGTAGATAAGCAGTTTAAAAAATATATTTTTCAATTAAATGAAAAATTGCTATAACAAAAAACTAAATACGGATAATTTGAAAAATGTATGAAACTCTTTCACTAATAGCGAGCATCATATTTTCTTCGCTTTTAATTTTTTCCAAAATTAAAAAAAAAAAAAATAGAAGTTTCTAAATAAGAATATGTAATTACCAAATAAAATTTACAATATTGCACTAGCTATGCGAAGTACACACAGGCTTGGCTGTATTCGACGTCAAAAGTAAACTTTTCATAAATGTTCATTTATAATGAATTTTAACGGAAAAATATTACCCATGACGTTAAAGTCAACTATTAAACAGCTATAATGAACATCAATGCATATTCCGGGTGGATAGGAAAAGGATATGACGCAAATCGACAACAAATGTAGGAAACACCAAACGCAATGTTCTGTTCGCTAATGCTTTCTTTTATGTAAAATTAACTGATAAACACATCCTCAGTCAAGTTAATCTTGATATCCTAATTACTCCTACTACAGCTATTATATAAAGCATCTGACACTTTCGCAAACAGAATATATGCATGAGGTGTTTTATAACATACACGAAAATATGCTAGGCTGGTAAAATGAAAACTACAATTTTAGTACAAATATTTATATTTGCATACACACTTCTTTTTTACAAATTTTTTTTCAACCTGAAAACATTATCTTACAATAAGTAGAACCAAAACAGCATGCACAAAAGTTGTAAAAAAAATAAAAAGTGGTACTAGTTCCTTCAATAAAAACACACAGGTATTAGTTTTTATTATCTGTATAAAATAAATTTAAAAAACAAATGAATATTCAAAATAATGATAAACTACAAAGAAATCACGTGATCAGATTGGGAAAAACGCACAGAACGTCACGGAGATCATATATCTTCAAAAAAAAAAAAAAAATTAATGGCTTGAGCTTTTACATTGCTCGTAACACTAAAAACTCTGTTCATGATTGATTAGATTAACTACAAAGAGTCGTAGCTCCTAAACGGCAGGATCTTCGACAAGATGAAACACACGCCTAGTTAAGAGTTAGCAGCAGCTTCTACAGAAATTGCTTAGTTCACCGTAAATACTCTCGTGGGGCCTGCTTTAGGCCGTACATTTGAAGCAAAACTTTCATCCGGACAACTCGTAATAAAAACTACAGATTGCAATTTTTCACTATCTATAGATTTCATATCGCGTTCCCCGTAGAAACTTGAGGGATATGCGCGAATCAAATGTGACCTGCAAATTTAAAATTTTGAACGGGGGAGGGGATTCGACAAACGGGACAATTTACTACTGCTTGATAAAATTATAATGCCATAAAAAAAGGTTTTTAAGAGGTGGACTAATTTCACATGTTCCTTCCACTACAAATAAGTTTTCAGCAGTAGAAAACTTGGCCTCTGCTGTTTGCATAATTTTAATCGACCAAAAAAAAGCGGCCGACAAATGTATTTACGCTTGATTCAGAGTTCAATACAAAACAGGGAAGTTTTATTTTTCCCTTTGTACACTGATCTTCATATTAATTTCAAGGTCATTTGTTTCGATTACCAGGAATGTTGGTTTTCAGAAACATGTGCAGCCAAATACAGAATGGCGAGTTACTTCTGCGCCACTCTACACAGCGGCTGTACTCTTCCACCGAGCAACGGATAACTGAAGGGCGGGATAAGACGGCATAGTTGTTTATTATAACCAACCGGGTTGGTCTAGAGGTTAACGCGACATCGCAAATCAGCTGATTTCGAAGTCGAGCTAAGATTTAAATCCTAGTAACGACAAAAATTGTTATACGGATTTGAATACTACATCGTGGATACCGGTGTTCTTTGGTGGTTGGGTTTCAATTAACCACACTTCTCAGGAGCGGTCGACCTGAGATTGTACAAGACTACACTTCATTCGGATCAACCACTGAAGTAATAACTTAACGGTAGTTCCGGAGTTAAACAGATAAAGAGAGAGCTGTTTATTATACATATTGCTAATTGGCGGGAGTTAATCGAACCTACAAAATTTGAGTTGAACAGGCAAAAGAAGCGGAGGAATTTTTAATTTGTTTCAAAAAATTACTTTCTAGATTTTTATTACTTTTTCTTCTACCCTGGCGGTTTTTTCTATCAACTTAAAGAAGATACCCGTTTATACGTTTTCTAACCAAATCTCTTCATCGAGAAATTTGCAAATTAATTTGATTTCTTAGAATAACTTGACGAAAATTGATACAGAAACTTCTGTTGAATCACAGGGCCAAGCCAGTACACTTGTGAAAATTCGCAATTTCTCATCTTCCACGCGATAAATTTTACCCAATCACTTACACAGGGCTGGTCTAGTGATTAACGCGATATCGCAAATCAGCTGATTTCGAAGTCGAGAGTTCTAATGTTAAAGTCCTAGTAAAGATAACAAATTTTTTACGGATTTGAATACTAGATTGTGGATACAGGTGTTCTTTGGTGGTTGAGTTTCAATTGACCACACTTCTCAGGAATGGTCGACCTGAGATTGTACAAGACTACACTTCATTCGGATCAACCACTGAAGTAATAACTTAACGGTAGTTCCGGAGTTAAACAGATAAAGAGAGAGCTGTTTATTATACATATTGCTAATTGGCGGGAGTTAATCGAACCTACAAAATTTGAGTTGAACAGGCAAAAGAAGCGGAGGAATTTTTAATTTGTTTCAAAAAATTACTTTCTAGATTTTTATTACTTTTTCTTCTACCCTGGCGGTTTTTTCTATCAACTTACCGAAGATACCCGTTTATAAGTTTTCTAACCAAATCTCTTCATCGAGAAATTTGCAAATTAATTTGATTTCTTAGATAACTTCTTTTTATCTTCGTTAAAGATAACAAATTTTTTACGGATTTGAATACTAGATCGTGGATACAGGTGTTCTTTGGTGGTTGAGTTACAATTAACCACACTTCTCAGAAATGGTCGACTTGAGATTGTACAAGACTAACACTTCATTCACATTATCCTCTCAAGTAATACCTTACGGTAGTTCCGGAGGCTAAACAGATCGAGAGAGAGAGCTGCAGTCAGTTTACTGATTTTAAGGTAATTTTTTACGCTTTTGGTTTAAACCTCAACTTTTAATATTATTAGTATTCATAATTATGAAATCAATACAATTTTTGCCTGAAACTAATCTTTTGTAATTTCATTTGATGCTAGTTTCCATCCCCTCTGTTCTGTAATAGTTTTTTTTAACTTCAAATAATTAATGAATCCTTGGTTGTTCGTTTTATACATGCTCTCTCTACATATAGAATAAGTCTTGCCCACTAGGTCGTCTATTAATAAAATTCTATCACTACTTTCCTTTCCCGTTAGTTTCATAGCATATCGCCACTTAATTTTCAACAAAAAATAACGTAATTTAAAGTCTTCTGATCTTTTCTAATGGAAATTGAGCAGTTTGTCGTACAATCGTAATGATAAATATTTCAGCTCAAGATTAGCGTAAATTACTTATTAATCCCAATATAATTAAAGTTTTATATGAACAGCTTGTCTGGAAACAAAATACATGAACGAGGTGTGAAATAAGACAACGGTCACCCTAAATTACAGATTCACAGTAAGGCAACAGCAGAAATCAATCTGGAACGCTACGACGTGTAACCTATTCCATAAGCAAGCCAAACAAATCAAATTTTAACTATTTTAAACCTATCGAAACATTATTACAGTTAAAAAAAAAAAAAAATCGTATAGATATGATTTTCCTAATGTCTGAAAACTGTCGAATCAGAGCGCGATGTCCTACTAAAAAAAAATTTATCGATGTTGAATAATTAAGCATGTACACATACATATTTCATAACGAGGATGTATGAAAAAGATTTAATTTATCTCCGTAACTTATTGGTAGCGTCTCGCACTTTCATCCGGAGGTCTTGAGTTCGAATCTTGGTCAGGCATGGCATTTTTCATACGCTACTCATTTAATACAAGTTTATCGTAGGATACAGATCATACCCAACAGCGGCATATTAGCAGCCCGAATGTAGTACCTATTACACACAGCCAACAATGCATTAAACTACGTATACTATAAAATATAAATTTTAATCGTACAATACAAAGAAAATTACGTCAACTTTTTTCTAACTTTATATACCTAGTTAATTTAATTAAGACTCGTTCGTAATACGCACGATCCAAAATATGCACAAAGTACGAGATTTAAAGTATGCCCTCTCTTTTATCTGTTTAGCCTCCGGAACTACCGTTAAGGTATTACTTCAGTATGTATGAATGAATGCGAATGAAGTGTAAGTCTTGTACAATCTCAGGTCGACCACTCCCGAGAAGTGTGGTTAATAGAAACCCAACCACCAAAGAATACCGGTATCCACGATCTAGTATTCAAATCCATATAAAATTTTTTTTGTCTTTACTAGGATTTGAACCTTAGAACTCTCGACTTCGAAATCAGCTGATTTGCGATGTCGCGTTAACCACTAGACCAACCCCGGTTGGTCTAAAGTATGCCCTAAATATTTAATTTCAGTCAGTTTACAGAAAAAGTAAAATATATTACGAGATTACGGATATCGATTGCTAAGTCATTTAAAATATTGTAGCGGATGATAAATGTCCTGCCTGATTGGAATTCTAACTCGAGACTTTCGGATGAAACCGCGAGATGCTTCTACTACGGATATTACATTGGTTCTTTTTGATACTTCCGCGTTAAGAAATACGTGAAATGCTTAATTAATTGTCGAACAACGATAACTTTTTTAAATTGTTTTTTCAAAGGACATTTCGGCAATAACATTATCTCGAAGGGGTATCCCACTTCTTTGATTACTCTCCAATCATTTGTATACAGAGTAGTGAGCAACTTTAGATTATACTTTCGAAATGGATACAAAGCACAGATTTGGCTTTAATTCCCGGAAAGAACAATGGATAAACAAATATTGCATCCACAAAGAATTAAGCTTTTTTTATATGAATGCTTTAAAATGTAATGTGACGCAAATATAATATTCCCATTGTCTCTACAGATTCTCTATATTACATGTAAAATATATAATATAAGGTTTAAGACAAGATATCTCGATTTTTGATGATTTTATTAACGGTGCTACATATGCTGTGCAGAAACTCACATTACCTGCCTCACAGAAGACCACATAATATCTACAGTGACGCATACTATGTAGAGTATCAGGATTCCCAATATTCCTTATCCGCCGGTCTGGAATTTTTTCCGTCTTAAAATTTTTTTTTCAACTTCATGGTGCCACGTGAAAAGCAGCTGCATCGATTGCAACAATATTTATTTCATCGGATAAATAGGAAACATGTTATGCGCGAAAAAAAAAGTATAAGAGTTGAATACATAACCTCCTTTTTTGAAGATTATTAAAAAAAGAATAACGGGTAGGATAGGTGATAAACAATTTCAAAAGCACCAGTTTACATTAAAACGGCTGAAAAGATACGGCAGGAAAATAATGGTGGGGCGACAATCCACTTGTGAAAAACGGCCGGTACTACATTGTAATTTTGCTAAACCATACCTAGCGGCCCGCACAAATTTCCTGTACAATTATTTTACACATATAACTTGGATTAAAAACTTTTTCTGCGTTTTCAAGTCTTCTACTCAGTACTTAAGATACGTGATAATTTACTGAATTATTATTAGGAGATAAGGACGTCTACAGCCTATGAATTACAGCGTAGATTCTAATTTCCCGTACTAAAATCGAAATGTTCAGGCAATATCAGTATCAAGAAATTTGGTCATAACTACTTTACGTAGAGTATTAAACAGATTATTATAGTACTAAAATATATAATCCAAAATATTCAAATGTATTTTTGAAAAACCCAACAGTCTCTCAATATGAGAGGAGTAATTATTAATTTAGATAATTTGTAATACAGAACAAACAGTATGAAACCACTAATGTGAAAACTGCCAGATTCTTTCTTTTTCAGTTTTAATTTTATTTATTTTTTTTTACATAAATTGACTGAAGATAATTTCAACAATGTAGCTGTATGGATATTTTCTTATGGTAGAGACAATTTCATAGTTTACCAGACCTTTATCATCAAACAATTGTTATAAGGAAATTGGTTATAGAATATGGTTAGAACAAATTACATTTTTTTTTTTTTTCAGTAGGAATAGGAATAACAAAATCCCATCCATCAGTTCTTTAATATTAAGCCGAATCTATCTCTCACCATCAATTTAAAAATTATTAATATTATACACATTTATTATATTCATTTTACAGGTGAATTATAATTAAATATCAGTATTTACAAGCAGTTTTTTTTCTAAATACCATGAAGTATCAGCTTGAAGATGCAACTTCAAGAATTAATTTCTTCAATTCATTGATCCAATTTAATAAAACCAATTTTATTAAGCAGGCATTTCATAGACATTCTTTTAAACCTTACCAGACTCCAAGCAAAGTTCTTGAAATGTAAAATTAATTCAGCTAGCATTTATTTCATCAATTTAAAGCCACATTAATTCCTGCAATAAGTGATGCGCAATTTTCAAATACGAACAAACCTTTTTGTTAAGAATCACTATCTTAATTAAATAGAAATATTTATTAAGAAACATATGCTTAATGCATATTCAAAACCAATGAATCAGGCAAAAGTAACGATTAACTGAAGATTCTGATATGCAAATTCATCTCAGAATTAGTAATTATACTGTAATTTTATTTTATATGAAAAACTACAAAATTTTAAGTTTTTTTTTGCATCCTTCTAACATTTCATTTACAACTCATTTCATACATTTTTTACCAATCTTTTCTGCAAATAACACCTTACGGTCACATAAAGTAGTTTGCGAAGCAAAAATTATTCTTTAAATAATGTCTGCTTCATAGTTAATAATATCAAAAGTTTTTTTATCTATACTTTAATATTTACAAACTTCTGTTCTTAAAAATGTACACGTCTTATTCCAGATACTAATTTTAAATGTAAATTTATTTATCACCTTCTTTATCATCTATTGTGATAGCTGAAAGAAATAACCTAACATACGATATAACTCAAGATTGTGTTAACATACATCAATGTTAGAGAGCATATTGTAGAGATAAAATCTGTGATCAAGCATAAAATATTGTTATCTTTAAGTTGAGCACAAATCTTATTACGGTTCAGTAGCAGTCCTGTGAATTAAGATAATGTTATGGGCTAATTTGGAGGAAAAAGTTATTTCCTAACAGTGAAAATAAGATAAGGGGTCTTTAAAAGCGATAGAATCTAAAACTGCAAGGAACTAAAAGCAAAATTCCCATACATTAAAATGAGATTTACATATTTGTAAAACATATATATTGTTAATTATGCAGTTAGAAGAATTAAAATTGAAAAAGATTAATCCAACTGTTGGTTAATAAAAAAATCTCTTCAATTTTTTTCAACTGTTCAAAATTTGTATAAATTTCATTTAAAGCTTTTTTTAATTTTAAGTCAATAACTAACAGTTATGTTAACTCTTTGAAAATAGTCAGGGAATATATCTTTCCTTGAGTACTAATTCTTGGAAGTAATTACTGAAAAACAAGATATCTAATGTTTGTTTTGAATCTGCTTATTTAATAGGAAGAAAAAAATTTTAATAAAAAAAAAATGCATTAACAAGTAGGTCTCATATTCACTATACAAATAAATGGATACGTATAAATCTGGATAGGTAATATAAAAATGTACCGATTGTGATTCTTATATGAACAAACAATAAAATAAAGTAAAAAAAAAAAAATCTTGACCTTACAGGAATTATTGAAGGAGCTAAAACCACTAGCACCAAAGAAAAAGGCATCATTAAATGAATGACACCTTTTTACTAAAGACTATAAATATACTAAAAAGGCAACAATTTATCACAGACACAACTAAGCGTGTGTATGTATGTTGTTGTTTTTTTGTTATTGGAGCAACCAAATCACTTACCTTGGAGTTGTGACAATTACACCTTAATTTTCTTGTTTCACAAGTTCCTTCTTCTTAAAAAAAAAATTTAAGCTGTAAATCATACATTAATACAGCAAACACCAAGCACGAAAAAACCAAATAATCTGCAATTTAATTTTTAACGGTATTTCTCTAAAAGGTATTATTTAAAATTTATTTAAATTTAAATTTTCAATTCTGATGTAGATACAATTTATCCATGATATAATAAAAACTATATCATAAGTAAATTTCAGGTGAAAAATTAACCACAAAATTATAAAAAATTTGTATAAACTTATATACAGCCTATAATTAATTTAATCACTAAATTTACAAGAAATACTAATTCACAGTTCTTTCTTTTTAATTATTAGATGAAAGTACATAAAACAATTAGAAATGAATTTTGAAAATTTAATCTTGTCTCGTCAAAAAAAATGTATTACATACAAACCAAATACTTGGGTTACATTCAAGTAATGCTCAATTTGACTATTTAGTCTTTTCATTTATTAAAAAAAACCCACAAAATCCAATTATATTTTCTGAAAAGGAGGGAAAAATCTATTAATGTTTACATACATTACAAATATTTATGAACATCAAGATACGACAAATTAATGTAACAGTAACATAATGATATTCAGTTCTTTTCTTTATGAAAATAATCAAGGTATAAAAATTAAGGCAAAATAAAGACCTCCCCTCCCAGAAAACTAACAATTTGATGAATTAACAAAATTCATTACAATGTAGATTATAAATAGCTTAGAAAAATAAAATACTGTTATAATTTTATTGCAGGACATAAATTTGATTAAAAACTAATAGAAAACAGACACGCTAACTCAAACATTTGAAAATGCTAACCTAACTGTACCTTGACTGGATATAAACCTGCATACATCATTGCATATCAAGTTTAAAATCTCACAAAATTAAAAAAAAATCTGAATGCTAAATATTTCTATATTGATAACATATATTGTGTCAAATGCATTAAATTTTAAAATTTTTTATCTGATTACAACGGAAAGAATATAACTAAAATTGAGTATATTTTATTCTAATAATAAATGAATATCTTATCTAGTTTGGAAATTTTTACTTCTAGATTTAATGAAATATAATAATTATTCATCCAAACATTAAATTTTCATCAAATTTATAGTAATTAAACTTAAAACATACACACGATGGGATGAATGTGAATGAAGTAATGGAACAAATTTTTACATCATAGTTGTATCACGCTATATGTAAATTATTATTAGCACTTTATGAAGTAGAATTGAAATTGAAATATCTTTCCAAAATTAAAAAATTTATCAGAAGAAATAAACAAAATGCTTCATATCTTTTATTTAATTGTAAAAAAAAAAATATTTTAATAATGGAATCTGTAAAAATACTTTTGCATAGGCAACAAAGGACTGAAATATGAAATATTACTATCACAGATGAAAACCAAAATGTTTCTAAAGAATTATTACTTTTCATATAACAGAAATGACCTTAACCATCCTATTAACAAACTTGCAGATAAATTTTTTTTAAAAAACTCATGAAAAAATGGTTTTATGACTAGTACTAAATTTTAAAAAAACCCAAAAATTATTAAAAAAAACTTTGCAAGAAAAATGATATAAACCTACTAAAAATTTAACATTTGATTACTACCAATAGAACACAAATAAAACACTGCAAAAGCACAGTCATGTACACGACTGTATACAACCATCTGACACATATCAGGTGTAATGAATATCATACCATACCATATTAGTTTGTTTGGCAAAACAGAATAGCAGAGAACGTTTTGTTTAGAAAATATCTTCATGTAAGGGAAAAAGTACTTGCAACCAAGAGTGCTTTCCAAAAATGTATCGTGCTGCAAAATTCATTTTGCAGATAAAAATATTATTACAACCACCAAACGAAAGAGGATTTTTAAATTTAAAAACTTAAGAGCCAAAACGTATCAGCAGAAGCAATAACAAAACATGTAGGCTCAAAAAAGTAATATGCCTAAATTTTCACGGTGAAAGGAAATTTTTATAATTATTATTCTTCTACATACCACATTAGCCCTTATGAAAAACCAAATCATGAATTCTTGTAAATAGTAAGCAGTAAGGTATTACTAATGAATTAATCATCAAAGAGGTTGATATTACCTAAAGATTTTTTATCACTATTATTTCATGTTTGTTACCATAAATAATTATAAATAACGATAGACCTATAACTACACTGAAATTGTAATACTTTTTCCTGTTACTGAGATTTATTGAATCCCACCAACTGATCGGCCTACAGATTCGATGCTTTGTATACATCTGGATTGTTTTCCATCGATTCATCTTATAACTATTACCTCAAATATAACGTGCAGTCTTGTGATCAGAACCTCATAAAGAAAAATGAATTAAACATGTAATAATATTTAATTTAAATTAGTAAAAAACCAAGAAAAGTAAACCTTACCTTTTTTTACTGCCAGGTGGCAGAACATTCTGATGTGAGGGAGAAATACTAAGGGTGACATATCACACAATTATTAGTAGATGCGAAACGCTCAATATCAGAATTTCACCAGTGCTGGTAGATGATGAAGAAGTTACTTTACACTATCTTATATTAAAAGTAGAATAGCAAAAAATAACTTGTTAAAAAGATTTATATGCAAGAGACCAGCGCCGGTCATGTTTTTATCTGCACAGGACCTATCACTATATTTTTTGCAGTAATCCGTTCTAAATTTGTACACTAAAATTCTACATGATCAATAAAATTTACCATTAAATAATGGTTGGTAATAACCAAAGTGTGAAGAACATACTTCCTTGATTAATTGAATAGAACTTTCTAATTAATGAACAGATACATGCAAAACATAAAATAAAAAACCTAAGCAAATCTCCTTTAAAAAGAAAGTTACAGGTGCATTGTAACAAAATAATTAAAATTACAAATAAAATAAAGAATAAAAAAACAATATATTAATTGACAGATATTGAAAGAGTCAGTAGATGGGATGTGGACAGACCTTCGATTTGGAGGTTTACCACACACCACCACAAAGACCAACTACTGCCGACCTGAAAATAACTAAAATAAAAATTATTATTATTAGAATGACATCACAATTTTAAAATATAGTAATTAAATATATATATATTATTAATAATTAATCTACACAAATCTTGTAATTATTTTATAGTTAATTAATACATGAACTTCGTAAAAAAAAAATGCAATACATTTTTTATCACTAGATTTTAAACTTGTGAAAAAATCTGGTGTTTAATTTCATAAACATTAACTGTTTGTACAGCACTATTTATGAAAGGTAATGAATTTTGATTCATCAACTGATGAAGAAACGTTGTAAAGAATAAAAAAAATTTGTTTATTTTGTCAATAGATAATTATCATTAAAAAAAATCAGTTGTACTGCAGCATTTATACAATATTAAATATTTTTATTCAATTCATATGTTACTGAGAAAAACTATTATCTTGATCAGAACTTTTCATTAAGTGCTTGTCATATTACAATAACATTTAAGGGTAAGAAACCGATAAAAAAAAAAAAAGGTTGCATAACCTCTTTCTGCAACAACCACTTGTTAAAAATTACACTTAATAAAATATAATTAAAGCAATACTCACATTTTGGTTTAGAGACAGGAGATGGTTTAACACCAGCAGTATCTTTTTCAGGAGATTGAGCCGGTGACGTCACATTCTTCACAACATCTGCATTAGCAATAATTTCAGATTTCAATTTCTTCTCCGGTGGTTGAGATTCTTTAGGAGGTGAAATCCTTTTTATTGGTTTTTTATCACTGACAATAGGTGATGTAGTTGTCGTCGTCGTCGTCGTAATCAATGTTGTTGTCACTGTTGTTGACAAATTCTTTTTAGCCACTTTTGGTTGGGGTGGTGGTGGCAGTTCTTCCTCTAATCCAGTCGAGCGGAACTTAGAATTAAAAGTTTTAACAGTTTTTGGCCGTGATTCACCAGGTGCTACTTTTCGAGCTTCTACAGATATATTATATTTTTTACTGTCCCTTTCTGGTTTTGGTGGAGGAGGTGCAGGCAATTTCTTGACTTCAGATGACTTTTTAACGGTTTGGTTTGTTTTGGACTCTTCTTTTTCATTTTTCACAACAGTTTTTGTGCCATCCTTCTTATCACTGGAATTACTTTTATCTTTTTTATCGCTGGAATCTTTCTTTTCATTTTTTTCTGTCTTCACTTTCTTCGGAATTTTCCCAAGTTTACTCAAATCAGGAGATATTGATGGGAGTTGCACTTTGTTTGTCCCGGCACTTGTTCCACTATCATTACCACTACTATTGGTACTACTGCTATTACCACTTTTACTACCACTTTTCACTTTTTCACTGCCCTTTCCTTTCCCAACATCCTCTTTACTGAATTTTTTACTTTTTACTTTATCGTTTAATTTAGTTTCAGACGATTTAGTTTCAAAAAATATATCACCATCAGGATCTTTCCTGATCTGCCTCATTTTATCTTTTCTCCTATCCTTAGCAGGATCACTTTTACTGCGATTAACTATTTTATCCTGATCATGTTTTTCACCACTACTACTGCTAGTGCTTGCCTCTGAAGCATCACTAAGTCTATCACTTTTAGGTATTTTACGCGCAACATTCAACTCTACTACTTTTTTCACTTTCAAGTTCTGTTTAACTGATTTTTCGGGAGGCACAATTTTTTTATCCCCTTTAGTATCACTCAAATTATCAGATGAAGTCGATTCAATGATATCAAGCCCTGATCCTAACCCTTTAGTCCTATCCTTATTTAAAACTTCAGTCAACACTTCTTTCCCATCCCTAATTATAATTCTGTACACTGGTAACTGACTATCAGAAACATCAACTTTATCTTCATTATGTTCTTCAATTGTTGAAATTTGCTCAGCATCATCCTCAGCGACTGTCTGCTGGCATTCCATTTCTGTATCTTCAGATGCTTCCTCCTTTTGTTTGGTTAAAACTTCATTAACAACCATCAACCATTTCTTCACTATTTCTGCAGCAATCTGGCGTACACCTGAAATTAAATACAAGAAATATTGTACAACTTGGTAACTGAACATCATTAATAGGAAACCAACTCTAGTTCTAATAAATGTATCCTTCTAATCATAAATAAATTTTTTTTATTTAATAATTAATTTTGTTAAAAAGACATGTATAAAGGTTCAACAAGCTTTTAAAATAAACTTCAATTGAAATGTTAAATTAATGCTTCAATAACCCATTACCGAACTATGAAGCAATAGCCTTGCATAACCAATATGAACAAAAAGGGTCTTTGTCGGAATATTCCGTCGTTGAGTTTTTGTTTCATTCTAAGGCATTTATCATATGTAATACAGGTGACACAGCTGGTACGTCATGTTGTTTACATCTTAAGAACATTTTTACATGTTTTTCGGGTAGTAGCCGTTGTTTTGCAATTGAATACTGTGTATAGGCTTTATAAATTAATTTATAAACTTTACCATATATCTGTAAACTGGATTTGTAGTTTTCACATTTTTTTTTATAATAGCTCTATGTTATGTTTTCTTATATTTGAGATGGCATCCTCTTCAAAAAATTATTATTTTGACATTTTAGACCAGTTACAATCTGATAGTGAGAGTGATAGTTTAGATGAGTGAGAAAAGACATATCGTTATTACTTGACAATGATTATGCTAATGAGGTCGGTGCAGGTAGCGCAGATAGGACTACTCAAATATATACAAGTAATATCATACGGGTAAATTACAATCAGTCTGATTACTTTTGAAGGCCTTTCAACTAAATTTACCGGACAATCAGGTAGATATAAATGTTGTTATTCTGGATCCAAATGACATTTTAGTATTTAAAATTTTTTATAACCAATAAATTGGTTGATATAATTACAAACCAAAAAAACATATATGCAGATAATTTTCGATCAAATTAAGTTCTGAAGCAGTTTTCATCATTTCAAGGGTGGAAACCAGCAAAAAAAAACCCACAAAAGATTACATAAAATTAAAAACTTGTCAAAATAAGTAAATGACAAATTTTCTTCTGTTTACACACCAGAGAGGGAAGCAGCTATCGATGAAAGCATTTCATTGTGGAAACACATCAATTTGAATTTTGTCCAGTTCATAAGAATTCAACAAGCTAGATTTGAGACCAAAATTATTATCTGAATCAAGAGTCAGGATACACTCATAAGCGACTTGTATATACTGGAAGTGGAACAGAAGTAATCAATAACACAAATTATGGGAATGCAATTAATTTGTACTTTGATGCATGGCCTGCTTCAAAAGGGATATTGTGTGTATTCCGCCAATTTCTATTTTAGTCCACAGTTGGCTATTATTTTGAAAGATAAAGAAACTGGTGGGAACAATAAGATCTAATAGAAAATGTGTGTCCCTAAGGATTTTGTAAAACAAAAATTGAATAGAAATCATAGCACTGAGTAAAAAATCCAGTTAAATGATGCTATTGAAGTGGTGTGATAAAAGGGATGTGCTATGTTTGTCACCTCAGAATGCTGAGGTAATAAGAAAAGGGAAAAATGTCATCATTCCTTCAATTATAGAAGATCACAACATTTATATAGTGGGGTGTTGTTAAGATGGATCAGATGCTTGGGGCATACCCTCTTGAATGAAGACACAAAATTTCGTAAAAAAAAAGACTTATGGTGCGTGGGAACACAATAAATAACAAATAACTGGCGAGTTTGCATAGTAGTCTACTGTTAAGACAAATTAAATTTTATAATTTTTAAATAATTTACTTTACAAGATAAAAAGCAAAGAAAATCATCAGCCAATCAAATTTATTTCATCAGTTCCTGTCTTCTGACTTCCTTCCTCTCATGTAATAAGAAATTGACAAGAAAATTACATTTAGAAGAGAATGCAATAATGAGAATATCTAAATTATTCTGAGGGGAGATAAAATAAATATATTTTAAGGTTGTTAAAACATGTCTCATCCACAGTCTGAAGAGACTTGTAAAACACAATGGAGCTTTTATTTTATAAAATTTATAATAATCAGAAGAAAAGTTTACAAAATACTCCTCAATAAAAAATAAACCCATTAATGTGAAACCACTATGTGGAGACTTGTATCATCCAAGGAGAAAAAACTAACAAAACTAAAGTAATTAATACTTTATTACAGCAATCCAGCATTTATAGCATTCAAATTGCTGTAAAAATGAATTGATCCAGTGTGTCCAAAGTGCAAACAAATGATGCACAGCAGCAATAAAGTACCTTTATTATTGCTCAGAAACAATCATTTATTCTTAACATTTTACTACTAAGGTTAATTATCACTGGTCTTTTCAATACTAGTGAATGCCTTTATTTGATAATTATTAAAATAGCATGATATTAGAAAAATAATCAATTTGGCCATGATTATTTTGATCAATTTGGAGAAGAAAGTCCTTCATGCAAATTGAAATTTGTTGACAGACAAAATTGCCTTTACATTGCCAATGCTAATCTACCAGGAGGTTACTCTATTGATTAAACTCATCATTGCAAAAAATCAGCTGATTTTCGAAGTTGCGACTTCTAAGGTTCAAGTCTTTGAAAAGGAGGTAGGCTTTTATATTAATTTGAATGCTAGACTGTGGATATCATTGTTCTTTGGTGGTTGGGTTTCGAGATAAACCACATATCTCAGGAATGATC
>JAAAKQ030470110.1:0-12486 GCA_010016005.3 Zanna intricata | reverse complement strand
CGGATTTGGCTCTTTCTCTTGTTTAACCTCTGGAACTATTGTAAGGTATTACTTCAGAGGATGAATGAGGATGATGTGTGAATTTGAATGAAGTGTAGTTTTGTACAATCTTAGGTCGACCACCCCTGAGAAGTGTGGTTAATTGAAAACCAACCAACCAAAGAACACTGCTATCCACGATCTAGTATTCAAATACAAATAAAAGTAACCATCTTCACTAGGATTTGAACAGATTTGGCTCTGTGCAACTTCCACTTATTCCCTTATCTCAAGAGGGATCTGAAGCTAATCATTACACCTCAGACGATGAGGTGAAGGAAGCTGTGGGCCACTTGATCCGAAAAGATAACCAGAATTTTTCAGTAACGAAATGCAAAAGCTTGTCAGACATTGGGAAAAGTGTTATGTGTAAACAGGAATTATATAGAAAAATAAATACTGCATTTTGTAGCTAACGAATTTTACTTTTATTCATTTTTATTTTATTCAATATCTCTTTTCATTCTCATACTACGCATATAAGTGGAAAATTTATCAGCTGAGCCATGCACATCTCTTTCTCTTGAACAACAAAAACAGGAATAAGTATTTTATTCCTGGTCTGAATAAATATCCTGTCGAGTCAAGATATACAAGAGAGTAACTTTTTCAGCAACTCTAATTATTATTTTTTCTAAAAATTGTTGTAAATTTCATATGACCAATTCACTGTCTTCATTAATGGAATGGCATCATCTAACAATAATTTGTGTAATAATATACAAACATATCCCAGAAAAGTGAATATAAGTAAATTAACAACAATTAGTCATTATAATTAGTCTTCATTAGTATTAAGTTAGTTAAAAATATTGTACTAATCTGTTAATGTGAGAAAATTTCCATTAAAAGAGAATTTCCATAACGTAGAAAAAATACTTAATGTGAATAATATTAAACTGGTATTTTTTTTTTCATTAACCTGTATAGCAACTTCTGTTTTCACCAAAACCTGCATCTGATTATTTCTTTTGTTCTTTTAAAATTGTTTTAAGCTATTAAAATATCATCTGCCTAATATATGAAAATATAAAGCTGAAATAGCATACAAAATTATCATCAGATTTTTAAATAGAAGAATTTTTTTTATTGCCTAGTATTTTAACATATATGAGATCATGTAATGATTTTTTTTTAAACCTCCGGAACCATTGTTAAGTTATATCTTCAGAGGATGAGATGGATGGATGAATTGCAGCATGTGTGAAAAATGTCATGTCTAACCGGGATTCGAACCCGGGACCTCTGGATGAAAGGCCGAGATGCTACCACTCGCGCCACGAGGTTGGCGATGATATTTTTATTGCTTAAATCAAAGTTAATAAAATAATTTTTGGCATAATTTATTAAAAACTATTTCTTTATGAATTGAGAAGTATTTGATAATTAAAATTAAAGTATTTATTTCCAATTCATAAAATGCATGACCAGCATTGATTGTATTTCTATTATCAATAAATTATGTTAATTTTTGAAGAGGAGTATCTATAATACACAAACAGAAATTCTGACAAAAAAATTCAATAATAACAGGTAAACTGAACTAAAGAGTAAATCCCCCCTCCCCTATTAAAATTGCTGTTAGGGTTAAAGGCAAAAAAATAAAAATAAACTGCAATACTCCAAGTTAGTATATATAAACTGTTTAAGGTTAGTAATTTCTACTACCTATGGAAATTATCAGTAGTTAGATATGATTTAATTATATGCTACATGAATGAATGAAGACAGTACATTACAGAAGGGCAGCTCAGGACTACACTTCATTTACATTCATGCAATGTATCGAAAACAATCCTAATTACCTTTAGATACTGTTACTTAGTAAAAGTAAATACATATAGGAAAATTTTTAACGAATAATTGTCAAATTTGAGATACTGAATATCATCTCACAGCAACTTAAAATAAAAGGGACTCACTGAGAGTCAGTGTCTGGTTAGGACTGCATAAAAATTGCAAAGTTCATTTTTTTATGGAGCCTAGTGTGACAGGAGATATGTACTTGACATGCTTGAGAACTTTGCTGTTCCTCAGATTCCTGCAGGCTTCAGTTTCAACAACATGGTGCCCAATCCCACTTTCATTGAGATATATATTAATAAACGATCAAAAAATGAAGTAATTAAACAGAAACTGCAGAGTAAGAAAGACAATTTTATATGAGCTCTGTCACGATTTAAATTTTGTTAATTATTAATGAGGTTATATTCTTAAAAAGTAATTAGTATAAATCACTATTAAAATTTGTGAAAGATTATCTAATAATAAAAATTAGTGCCTGAATACTTTTTTACCCCATTCTCGGCACTTTTCCCAACCTTATAAGGACACAATAATTTACCAGACAATCTTATTAAAATGAAATTAAATCTATTTTTTCTGATACTAATTGATTATCACAGATCAATTTTACAACAACTGCATATTTACAGAAAATTATTACTAAAATATTGAGTCACGTTTGCAAAGTAAAAACTTTTTATACAATCAAATCACAATTAGAAAAAACAATAAATGAATTAAAGTGTAAATGTGTTTTTACTAAATGGTTATAGTAGTTTATGGTTACTTTTCATATACTCTTTGCTGATCTTTCTCATTTTATTCTAATGTTATCTCCTCCCTCTGATTTTAAAAACAAGGGAAAAAATTAGCAGGTCACTATAATTTTAATGTACTACAACAAATATTAAAAAACTGTTAATGTCTAACTAATCTGAAAAAATTATCCACCTTAAGTGAAGTCTACAGACCAAGATCCAGCATTACAAAAATTATCTCCAGCTATTTATTTTTGTTTCTCATTATATAAAAGAATTTATAGGAAATTAAAACAATTGAACCAAAAATGTTTAATTTTTATTTATGAACACTATTTTTTTCATAAATCACAACTAGTTTCTCCTAATAACTGCTTCCTAACAACAAAAAAAAAACAAGACAAAGAAAGCTTATTCTTTAATTTAACATTATGTCAGTTTATAAATATTTCTTTATATTACTTTTCGGAGTTTAAAATTATGATGTTTATTAATATATATCTTAAGTAATTTGTAGGAATTGCAAAAATTTACTTTTGAAAACACAAGTTATTTTCAACTCTGGTGAATGATACAGATTCACTCTTTCCTCAATCCATGAGGTTCATTCTCAATGAAACTGTACAGCACAACACACGACTAACAAATATAATATTAATCTTCAACAGCATCTTCTTCAGTGACTATTGAAAAAGCCAATCTAGCTCCTAAGATCATATAAAAGAAAAAAGATTAGAGTACTTTGAATGTGAATAATTTAATAATCTGACCTGTGAAAGTTTTTACAAAGTATAAAAAAAGAAAAGGAAATTTCACAAATGCACACGAAGAATTGACCTTGTAAAAATTAACTTCAGTCACCTCACCATTAATTAATGCCTACACTCAATAATCTCAAAATACTATTGCTTTTCCTATTTTTATGAAATTGTTTTTTTCTGAGGAAAATTATTTGCACACTAAAGCTAAAGAATGATAGCATTATTAAAGGAAGATTTTTGTAGTATGAATGGGTTTTGAGAGCTGGCAAGCCACCACTTTCATAAATCATTTAATCAATTCAACTCCACTTTTATTTAATTTAATGGCTTCTTCAATTCAAATGTAGAAGTACTTTTACAATGGGAAAGTTTTCATTACAAAAATAAAATAATTCTGGAAGACAATATTTTAGTGTCTGTTACCATCAGAAGGCAATCTTAATAACATAGAAAACCTTATACAATATTTAGCTTCATTAAAAATGACTTTTAACCATCTAATAAATTTGACATATTTACTGTTACTATGTATTTTTACCAATTTACTTTGCTATCATTTATCAATATTAGGTACAACTTAATAGATGTTTTGAAATTAATTGATAAACTGTATTTGTAACAATTACAGATGCATGTTTTTTTTTTTTTTATTTATGCACATTGAAAAATATAAACTGACATAAGCAGAATTAGTTCAATACATATTACTACTACAACAAAGACTGTATACTTAAAGGCATTTTTTGTTTAGTCCTTACCATATCCCAGCTTACTTAAAATCCGGACCTTGAAATTTTTTGCATGTAATACTATATTATAAAAATACTACTTTGAGCAAAGAGTTCAAAGTGTCAACTTTTAATTTTTTTGAGCTGAAACTCTGTTATGAAAATACAATTACTTCTCAGCGAGAAAAATTCTTGAAATCCAGTTAAATTTCCATTCTTAAGACTTTCATTAACTTAAAAATTTGACAGAGTGTAACTTTAAAGGCCTATTTAACAGAAAAATTACTTTTAATCCCTTGATGATACAATAAACAGAAAATCATCAATTACGTAAATGATTGAATTTGCAAAAAAAAAATCATGGTGATCTGTAAAAGTCATATCATGACCAGGATGCAAAAACTAGAAATATAAAAAATTTTAAAAATAATCTTCTAAAACATGTAATAAACTGTCTTAAGTAACTCCTTCAAATGCTCAGGCTATTAATTTAATTTCTGGATATTAAATAGGTTGACCACCACAGAAAGTTGGGAAGGACTGGAGTAAGAAAATAAGGATTCATATGAAGACATTATCTACCAAATAAAGGTAGTTGTTCATGAGTTTTAAGCATGACAAAAGGAACAAATAAACACCCAAATGGGAAAACCAATAAATACTAATACTTATCGATAAATTTCATATAAATGTAAAGCTTTTAAAATGGAATTTATCACTGAGAACATTTATCAGTCCTACACTTTGTTTTTAGTGAGTTTAATTAAAAATTAGAATACTTTATAAGCCTAACATCATCAAGTTTTCCTACTAAGAACGCACAAAAAATGGTTAAGTAGTATCTATTTTGTTATTACAGTAAAAAATAATATTTAATTCTATGAATGTGATTAAGCTTCAATTTAATGTTAAGATTTAAATGTATAACATTCTGCAAACGGAAATGAATTTTAAAAAAATCAATATTACAGCTATGAGGAGTTATGATTTGAGGTTAAAAAACTATTTGATGATGAAATATGGAATTCGGTCTTAACAAACTGTGAAGAAGCAATATCAGCACAAATTCATAAATATGCACATCACAAAAATGAGATGCATGTTTAAGGTTAAGTAGAATGCAATAATATACTTTGATGTTATAGGTTATATTTTGACTAACAAAACTAACAAATTATAATTTGGCATAACTTCACAGGGAAATTCAAATTTTCACCCTTCTTTTTTTATTCTTGCTCTTCTTCAAATGATTTTAAAAAAATTTTAATTTCAATACTTCTATTTGTTTTGTAAGTTTTATTTATTTTTTAATTTATTTATGTAACTTAAATTTTTGAAGTTGAAGATTTAAATACCAGACAATGGATTACAGGTCTACTTTGGTGATTCGGGTTCAAATAACTGTACATCTCAGGATGATCGGTCTGAATCTACAAGAAGTCTACACTTTATTTACTTGTCATGCATATAATTCTCATGAATTATTTAAGAATAAATTTATATTTATTTTTTTTCAACATGAATAAGCCAACAAATGTAATGCCTGGATGAAATTTTTGTTAAGAAACAACAAAGTTAAAAAAGAAACTGAAACAAAGTAGAGGGAATGTTACCTAGAACTAAGACTCTCTGGAATGCAGATAATGTATTATTTACTGAAAGATTTTAACCAATATTTTAATTTTCACCATAAAAATGATTTATCAGGCTACAATAATATGCAATTAAAATGACTACCCGAAAAACTTTCTTCAAAAGAAAATGTAATCATCAATCCCAATTCAATTGGTAAAAAAGTAAAAATTCAACAAATATAACATACGTACACAACAAGAAAAAAAGCTCATTTAAATGTTTTTGGAGAAATACAAGCAGAAAGAAATTATGAGCTACTATACATGTAAGATAGAAAGTATTCTGCAAACTACGTATTAACAAAACTTTGTTACTGATAAAATAATTAAATCTCATAAGAACCAACAATTACCGTATTCAGACATACCATGAAAAATTGCTTTTGGCTTTAATCTTTTAAAGATTTTCTGATCTGAGGAATCTATAATTAATCCTCACCTTCTTTGATACACCTTTTCTTACCAAACATGAACTGTTAAAATAAATATACAGAATATCTATAATTCATAAATATTAATTGAAAAACAGTAACGTTAATTGGTTAATATCTGACAGTGAAGTCAGATGAAAATCCCATGATCTGCATTGAAAAAGTTTTAATTTTATGGTTTTTTTTTTACTAATGAACTGTAAAATAAAGAACTGTTTCTAGTAATAAAGACAGAAAATTATTTATATTTGATTTAAAAGTTCTATTTAGAATTTAAATTCTCCCTTTATATAAAAATAAATTTCCACCTTTAGGCACTACTGATACTGGGCAGCAAGTGTTACCTTTTTTAATTTATTTAGTTTATTACAACACATGAATAAATACTTTTTTAAATATATATTTTTAAAAATTGCAGAATTTAAATATCTAGAAAAACCTGTAAGATTGCCTCTTACAGATGACATGAAGCTGAAAAAAGCAACTTCTAAAATTTAAACATTCTTAAGTGACACAGCAGTAAATTCAAAATTCACTTACTGCAATAAGTTTTTCAAAATATGAGTTAATTGAGGGATTTAAACCTTGTTCATGACTATTTAAACAAATTTTTATTTCTACATGAACGTATACTATGATAGGGCAAAATCCATAGACTTTTAAGTAATCAACAAAATATTATAAATTTAGAATTAAATTGCTTCAATATTAGTTAGTCAGTAGTCAAATTTGGGCTGGCAAAACCATGAAAACATTTTGTTTCCATTTCATTTAGGAAAACTCTACAATATTTAACACATCAATGAACTATAGAAACTTTCTAAAAAATAAGTGCAAACTGCAGAACTCAAATGATTCATGTGAAAAATAAAACTATTCATTTTAATAGACCAAAAGTAAGTTAAGCAAGTCAAATTTTTAATGTGTTTATGAAAAAATTGTTAAGTATTTGTATACATTGAACAGTATTTTTACAGTTTGATATATATATATATACACTTTTACTTATTTTTATATAAGTAATGAATACTAACAACCAAAATAAAATTATTTAAAATTAACTACAGTAAGTGAATGTTTTGATCTACTTTTTTCAAATTGATATTTTAGTGATTTAATCTTTTCTATTTTGATTAAATTTTCATTTTAGAAGAAAAATAAGTTGATTCATTAAAAAAGAAGGTTCTCAATTAGATCAGTTTTATCTTTATTTCCTTATGTTTCAAAGTTTCCTCATTCTTCACTACACGTAAAGTTTTTGAAGATACTTTTTTTTTATTTTATAGTCTTGAGATCTTATAAATTAAAGATAAAAATTGCAAAATAATTTATATAGTAATTTACAAGAGGTATTGAAAATGATGTCCATTCACTTGTATGCAATTTTCAACTTGTTTGGTTATATTCTTGTTAGCTGTGACCCGTCTACTTCCTGGATAGTATATATAATTGTCTTATATTCCTGCAGGATGTGGGAACCCTACAAAAAGATATCTGGAATATTCAGATCAGGGATCTTGGCGGTCACAATCCTTTAGAAATGATCCTTCCACTGAAAAATCCTGTAGTATCTCCATGGCAGAGCGAGCTGTATGGCTAGTGGTGTATCCACAGTACGGCAGGTATCCAGTTTTTTTTTTTGCAATTGTGTCCTATTATTTGTCACCTAGAAACTGGACTATGCCTACTTTTTGGGAGTGGAAGGGAGATTCAAAGAATATATGTTGATTTTCAGTCTCCAAGTAAAGAAGTTCTGATTATTAACATTATCACCAAGGTGAAACCCGCACTTCATCGGTGAAAAATACTTGGAACTAAAATGCCAATGTTGCCTCTAATGATGAAGTTCTTGAACCACTGACAGTAGTGAACCCTTTTAGCATAATCAGCATTAATTTTCATTTAGTACTCATAGATTACTTCATTTCTTGGTATTCATGGAATACCTGATACAAATAAAATTTCAGCAGCATCTCCTCACTGCAGCACTGGCTGAACCTAACTAAATATTCTTTTCCTGGCTTAGTTTCCATTAGATTTATGAAAAGATCTTGTAACTGCCATTTCAATGTACTATATGACTTGTGTTGTTAAAACTGACCACCAGTGTCAAACACGCTTTTGGTCTTACACCAAAACAGATTCTCAAATTTTTTTAAACTTCTGAATGACACTTTTCACTGGTGATTTTTTTTTTTAAATTTCCCCTAAACTTTTGCCAACATATAACTGAGATTTCATCCCTAAATAATGAATTTTTACCTGAATTTTTCCAACTAAATTTCTCACACTTTTCAAGGAAATATACTTGGAACATCAGAAAGATTAAATTATGCTTTTACAACACAATCATAAGTAATATGAAAACAAAAAGTATTCAAAAGCATACTGAACATGTTAATTTTTTAAATTCAGATACAACTAGTACAAGTTAAAATGACGTATTTTTAACAAACGTGTTCGATTGGTTATGTGTTAAAATTTTTTTTTTAAATTGGCAGCCAATGCTATCTATCTATTAGTTTAACCCAGGCTGGTTTTATTGTAGTAAAGATTTTGCTGGTCTGAGAACAATTTTGGAATGAACTTTACTATACTCATGTTAAAATATTTAGACAAGACTGACTGAACCATACATAAACTTAATTTATATACATAAATTTAATTCATCAGCCATCTTCCTAATTATATGTCTATATTCAGAGCACATAAACAGCAAATCTTCACTATATTTTCATTGGTTTTTGAACTGAAAGGCTGGCTGGACCAGGAATAATCTTAAGACTGATTTGCACCAGTAAAAATATTTGACCAGCTCAGACATTTATCCCCGCAAGCTGTTTTTAGGAGCTTATAAGACTCAAGCTGATTTCCCTTTTTCACAGTCAATTCAGTTTTTCCATCCATTTTGTGAAATCAATAAGTTGAGAACCAAAACCACATCTTCAATCACCAGGATGCCAGTGAATGAAGATATGATGATCTTTTCAGGATGTTTTAAGGACCAAACAAGATACCCCTTCAATACCCATGGGCAAACCTACTTCTATTGGGTTATAGTGACATGACACCTGCCTTTCCAATCACACCTCATACACGAAACATTTCTGTTTCTCTTTGTTATTCACTACATAATACAAAGTGTTTGGAAAGTCACTGTGTGTAATAAGTTTTAGAATTACAGAAATTTATGGAAACAACTAGAAGAAGTAAGAAGATTGTATCTTTGTATTACTATTTTTACAGAAGAATGAATTTTTACTTGGCAATTTGCATTGATAAAGTTTAGTTTTATAATTAATGTAATTATTTGTATTGTTTGGAATTAATTGTATTTATAAATAAAGTAGATGTTAGTATTAGAAGCAAATAGAACTTTCTAGTGTTTTTCCTAGAAGTACAACAGACATATAAGCAAGACGAGGACCCTGGATTGGCTAATTGTGTACCGTAGTTCTGATCGGTGACATTGCTGTTGTAACTGCGCAAAAGTTTAAACAGCTTCGTATAGATTTTGTTAAGCATTAGAAGTATTTGTTTTTGTTTGGTTAAATAAATTATTATGAGGCAGTCTGATATAGTGTTGGTTATTTATCAATCATTCTCTCAATACTAAGTGGAAGACTACCTGAACAAAATGAACAGAAGCACTGCTTTATATTTTAGATGCTATGTCTGAAAATTCATCTAAGACATGCTAAGTTAGAACGGCAGCAAGATTTCAGACATGATACCATACAAAGATGTCTTGACTAAATTGCCTGCTGGTGAAAAATAATTTCAAGGAATTTTGTGGTCTTCATGATCACCCAATTTGATTCCCCCAGATTATTCTCTATGAGGGAACAGCAAAACAAGCAGTGCATCATGCACGATTGACAAAGTAAAACCCAGATTAGTGGCCATATGAGACACATTCCAGTACAACAATTGGTTAAAGTGTTTGAAAACTGATGTATACAATGTTATATTGATGTTGGACGAGGTCATTTTCAATACCTTTTATAAACTATTCCAGTTATTGAAATAACAGTTTCTATAAAATAATTAAATAAAAATACCAATATAGTTCAGAAGTTTCATCATTGCACTTCCGTAATTCCAGTGTACAGCAACAAACTGTATTACTTTTTTATATCCCATTTTATTATTATTATATTCTATTTATTTTATTTAATTTTAGATCATTATACCTTAGCTCTGTATCCCACGCACTTCATCTGAACCTACTTGGTGACTGATTTATTGGTGCCATATCACTGCTTTTACTATCGTGATTACCTAATATAAATCTTTAGAATTACATTACATTTTTGGCAACTTTGTCTCATAACAAATTTGTTCTACTTTTTTTTTTTATGGTGTTTGTGCAGCACTACTTCCTATTACATTAGGACTTCAGAAAACTTTTCCCCACTCAGTTTTATTTTACCGATATATTTTATTCCACAATCTGAATTTATTTTTACCTTGGGTTAAGCAGAGTATGGAATGATGGCAATCTTAATAATTATGACCTCAATCCTACAATATTTTGTTGTAGTAGTACCATTCATAGCAGAACTTATTTAATGGCAAAAATTTGTGCATTTCAGAGTTTTTCATATTGGCTGAACACAAGATTTATGCTTTGTAGCCAGTCTTACAGTTTTATGCAAACTGAGTTTGGTGTCTTATTTAATTTTAACTAGCATTGTCAACTGAAAAAACTGAATGACAAGGAAAATTTATTCATTTTGTTTCCAGTTATTTTTCAATTGTCATATTCTTTCAGTATTCTCCTTGCTTCTGGCCAGATTTGAAATTCTAAAGTGTGATTGAAATTTCTCCTACAGCATTCAGCATCCGTGAATATGTGCTGTGAGAATTAGGACACCAATTTTTTGTAGCTAATATAATAGCTGTCAATCCAAACATACCTTTTTATGTATAAAGTCAAGGTATCACGTCTGAAAAAGTAAATGGGGTTCCTAACTGAAAAATTTTCATTTGTTTGAAATATGTTACTTATTTGACATTCATATGATTTTTAATAATCTTTTTCTATTAATTTCAGCCTTCTGGATCTAAAACCCACACTCCTCAGAATTTTCTGTGTGAAGTTCCATGTCTGTAATTTAACTGCACATTCTAATCTGGATGTACTGTGTTTAAAACTCTAATAAGTTGTTTAATGTTGCCAATGTTTCTTATGCCATAATGGAAATTGTAATTAATAGAAATCTTTCAACATTATAAATATCTCTGTTCATTCTTTTGAGATTTTCAGGGCATACTGCAATTTAAAATTGTCTTCTAGTATTTCATTGTTATAACTTAATGCATCATGAAGAGTACAAGTGCCACAAAGATTTTCTTTCTCAGAAAACCCATTTGCTATAAAAATTCATTTTTTTTTAATTTAAGCCACTTCCAAAAACATTTCATTATCTTGGTATTCCTAATCTAACTGGCTACTAGATCTTGGCAGAGGGACCACAAAGATTAGTATACACAAGAAAGTAATAAAGTAATGAGCACTGAAAATGCCATTCATAAAACATGGAAACAAAGAAGGAAAATTAATAACACTAGTACAACAACAAAGCAACTAGCTCTTGTTACCTACAACATCCTGTCATGGCATACTATCCCCTCTTTTTCTGTTTTAGCCTCTGGAACTACCGTAAGGTATACTATCCCCTACACTATAACTACTAGCAGACCCTGACAAAACAATTGCACATCTATTTACACTTTCTAAACTTTCACAAATAATAGTTTTGATTAATCCTGTTTTTCCACAATAAAACAATAGAACCTAGTACTGGGTGGCTTTTGCAATTTTAACAAAGGGGGATACTGTTTTCACTATTTACATTATGCTGAATTATTTCTGCAAATTAAAAACCATAAGTTTATTTTAACCCTATGGCTACGTCTGGTAAGCATGTCTTACCAGTAAACACCAGTAAGCAGGTGTTCCGAAGAATCATAATATCTCGAGACACAAGAATGCTAGCGAGCTGATTTTTATACTGAATTAAAGAGAAAATTCTGTACTTCATAACACATTCAAAAATACTGCCAATAAGTTTTTTGATAAGTTACTTATATGACAGTTGCGAGGAACAAATTTTATGCATTTTTAGACAGCGAAAAACTTTTGAAAAGTTTGCAAGCGTTTTGTAAAATCGTAATATTTTGAGACGCAAGTCAAGTCGGCGAGCTGCTTTTGACACTGAATGAAAGAGGAAATTCTATACTTCATAACATTCAAAAATAATGCCGAAAAGACTTTTGATTTGTTACTTTCGAGGCATCAAAAATTTAGATTATAACAATTGGGGCCAAGTTAGCAAGAGTTCTGT
>JAAAKQ030470099.1:12304-23734 GCA_010016005.3 Zanna intricata | reverse complement strand
CCTTTCATCTGGAGGTCCCGGGTTCGAATCCCGGTGAGGCATGGCATTTTTCACATACGCTACAATTCATTCATGTCGTCCTCTGAAGATATACCTTAACGGTGGTTCCGGAGGTTAAACAAACAAAAAAAAAAAAAAAAAAAAAAACCACATAGTTCCCCAAAAAAAAAAAAAATTAATAACAAAGAATAAAAAGAAAAGGAAGAAACAAGAATAAAAGAAATGTCAGACTCCAAACTGTTACGCAGATTTTAAGTAGAGTACATGGACACGTCTCAACCGTCGGACGTCCCTGCTGTTATCGAGTAGATTAATTACAAAGTGGTTTAGATGATTCTCAAGTCTCAAGTCTCTGAAGGTATTTGACACTGCGCTGCCGTACAATCTCACGAACCGACGGAAGCTTCAGATTATCGTGAATCCCCTCATTTCGCGTGAACCATGTTGCTTCGGCAACCACCATCGCTACTTTGTTCTGGAATCTTTGTTTAATTTCTATATTACTAGTACTAGCCATTCCCCACAATTCTACAGCGTATGCCCAGATTGTGCGTAGGATAGTAGGAACAAAAGATAGTAGAAAAAAAATTTTTAAAAGATGTGCTTTTCTTAAAAAAAAAATTAATAAACAAGTAGAAAAACAGAAAAATTCGCACTAAAACGTAAAAAATAATTCTAATTACAAAAAAATACTTTAAAAAATTTTTTTATTTATACATGACTAAAAAAAAAGCTGGGATGCGCTTTAAGTCATATATGAGAGGGCACCCCTCGCTTTTGTTTTTAATCGTGGATGAATAAAAAATTATTTTAAAAGTAATTTTCTGGAAAACAAAATTTTTTTTTACGTTGTAGTAAGTTTTACGTACTTAATTAATTATAGCTGAGGGCTTAATTACTTTCCTCCTGAATACTCGCCTGACGATGGAAAAGCTCGATAACTGGAGTTGCATAACTTTGAACTGGGGGATTGAAACCTAGTACCTCTGGATGAAAGGAAGATCATTGATACGGAGTAAATTTTCACATTAAATTCTTACAAAAGGTTTTGAGAAAATATACAAAAAAAATCTATTCCATGTTTTTATTAACATGTACTATAGTTTTATAAAAATTACATATTTTTACTGTACTGTAGTAAAAACAAATCTGTACTCAGAGTCCATGAACTTTCATAACTGCAAAAAACAGGAGTAAATTCTGTTTGGTTCGATTGTGTTGTTTGTTTTGACGTCTTTCTGCCTTAATACCTTGTAAGTGACTACATCAAAAATCTTAAAATTTAGCTTGGTAACTTCTATATGTACGGAATTAATAATATTAAAATGGTTAAGTTTAAAGTCTTAAAACGTTGATGTTTAGATAAGGAGTTCAGGAGTCATATCTCGGTTGAGCTGAACTTAACATTTTACTTGTATTTTGAACATTAAAAAAAAAAATTAAGGACACATGATTTTTTCAAAACGATTCCCAAATTAAAAAAATGTAAGGGTTTTACTCGAGACGTTCTACTTCCCCCAGATCTTTTGTTGAAATTTCATTGTATATAAACTCTATTTTTAAAGGAATTTGGGTCTCTAAATCGTGACCCCTCTAAAAATGTACTTCAGATAAATAACACTTTAATTAGGCGAAATCTGAGATACTGAGGTTGAGCGTGCTGTGTAGCATCATTACCTTAAGCTTTTAAGATCAAAATTTAGGTGCCTCAGCGACGCAGTTATAGAAGTAATCTGATCAAGTTTGGTCAAAATTAGAGGCCAATATCGAACACAAACACACGCACGTACATACGAATATTAACATCCGGAAAATTTCCACCTGGTCTTTGAGTTCTTTAGTTGTTAAAACGTCAAGATTCGGTGAAAACCGCATATGTCCAAACTGGATCGATTGTAGTAATTTCCCTTCTAGAACTATAGCTCTGCTAGAACGCTATCTAGACATGAGAGTAATAAAAGAATCAATTAAAGTTTTTTTCTTCTGCGACATTTACTTATAAAATATAATTAAATTTATCAAAATTTAACTTATTTTTTAATAATCTATTTTTTAATTTGGTATTTTATAACATTTCTTTTTCCCATATCGCTTCCTTGTTCCAGTAATATTATTGACTACCGTGAGCCATCATTTTATTATTATTTGATTTTTTCTGATACGAATTTGGATTTGTGTTAGTAATCAATTGTTTGTTTGCGATACGTACATATCACACTTAGAAATATTTATAAAGTATATAAAAAATCATATCTGATCAACAATCCTAAAGTATTCGCTTGTTCTAGGAAATATGACAAATGTAGTGATTTACGAGTAGTCTTCGTTACTATGGCTAATTTAGTGTTTAATTCTAAACTTGCCAAACTGTAAGCGGTATTCACATTGCAGTTGGTACTTCACTCAATTTACGGAAGGAATTGACGGTATAATGATCATTTTAGAGAATATAAACACTGAACCATGTCTTTATATACATTATACGTAGAATGATTACGTATGCATGTGAGGCAAAACATGGTATATATATATATATATATTATCTCCACTCGGTTCGAGAACATGTTTTTTTTTATTTTTCCATAAAAATTGCTGATTTTCAATCTATAAACATTACATTTTTGATACGGAGGATACAAAAATTTTAATTGAGAAAGTATATTACTTTATTTATTAGTGAAAACAAAAGTATGAACATATAATTAGTGTACAGTACAGGAAGAATTCGGGTTGTGTAGGTATTATATTATGTGAAGGAGCAAGTTTAAAGAAAGAGCCGAAGTGTTTGTATTCTCATTCGGTCTAGCTTAGTAAATCATGCTCTGGATAATGACCTGTTAAAGTGCGAGATGTGGAACGAATGCTCTTTTCCTGACACGCGGTAGAAATTAGTGACTGGTCTAGTAAACAAAAGATTTAAGTAAGAAGAAATTCTCTTTATCGTTGTTTTTTTTTTCTTTTATTCTCCTCTCAATTTTTCTCTCTGTCGTTTTTCCTTTCATCTTTCCTTTTCTTTAAATTTTAATCTATAAATTTCTCTATTATTAATTTTTTTTATACGCGAATCGGTTTAAAAATACTTGTATTTTTGTTTTGTGAAAGCAAATAATTCTTTTTCTTTGGTAACCATTATTTTAATTATTTTTCTTTTATGTGTTTCATAAAATATTAACACGCTGTAAAATATGAATGAGTTATGAACTAACCAGAGCTACGCTGCAAAAAGGAAAGTATGGTAATCGGTCAAAAAATTTGTTATGTGTATTTGCATTTCTCGACGTTTTATGACCCAGGGACACCAAAATACAAAAATAAAGTGGGGTGTGTTCATATTTACGTACGTGTTGGCGTATTTAAAGCTTAATAATTTTTGAAGGACAAACCGATTTTGATGAAATTTGGCCCAGAAACTTTTGCATATGGGGCATTTTTTTTTGGGGGGGAGAAATGTTGGCAGGAGTCAATATCTCCAGAGGCTGGGGTGTAGATAGTTTCTTTTTGGGTCGATTTTCTCAAATGTTGCAAACATAACCCCACTTTACCATAGTACACATACTTACATGTTCTTTTTTTTATATATTATATGTTTTTTTTAAGCGAATTCTTTTATATCTTTCTAAGCCTAGTGGTTTTGGAAGTGGCCCAAAAATATACTTTGGGGATGGAGGTGCCGATTAAAGTAAAAAAATATAGATTTTTTTGAATATTTAAACTTTTTCCACAAATCGTTATCTTCACTATATAAGAATATATAACCAATACCAGGAAATTATAGCATTGTTTTCAGTTTTTTCATTTGTGTTTTGTAAAATATCAACACGACATGTTATAAAATATAATATGCTACCTTTTTTATTACCACATATTACAACCAAATTTGTTTTTTTTTTTTAAATTATTATATATGCATTTATTTTGACCTTTTAAACAATTTTTATGTTAATTATTGTATAGATGTTTTTTAAAAATTACGTTTACATCCGGAAAATTTCCATCCGGTTTTTTCTTTTTTTTTTTTTAAGGGAAGGTTCCGCAGGTGTCAAAACGTCAAGATCTGGTGAACACCGCATATGCCCAATAGACCGATTACAATACTTTCCCTTCTATAACAACCGATACTTTTTGTACTTGTCTGTCTTTTGATACGAAAGCAATGCTTTAATATCCGCCATATAAAGAAAGTAAAGATGAGTAGCCTATACATAAATAATATTAATATTATGTGAAATTAAATTAACTACACTGGGATTCTGCTTAATCAGTTTTAGTTAGCTCAAGGACACAACCATCCAACAACCAAAGAGCATTTGTTTATATCGATTCCAAATGTAAGTCGAATGACTTAACGATCAGCATATAAAAATACATTAATAAATGTAGGATTAGGATTAAATTTCGATTTTCTTTTTAAATGATTATATTATAACACTTCTTAAAGCATGGCAACCCTCTTTTTAAGTACAAGGAAGTAATGTAATCGCGAAAAATTTTGTTTTACAGTTTCAATGTTAATATCCATTACCATGACGAGTTTCAGCAGTATTTAGAACTATTGTAACATCTAATTGTTCACCTCCCTTACAATTGACTGAAGCAAAAGTGTCCAAAAAAGCCCAAATTTCCCAAAAATTAGAATTTTAGACTTTTTCTTAACGGCAGTATTAAACCCTTAGACTTTTTTTTAACGGCAGTAACAAACCCTCATTAAAAGATTTTCAACAATATAGTATAAGTGGTACTGATTTTCATTGGTTCCAGAGATATATGAAAATAAAATTTTAGTTAATGAAATATTTGGATAGGCAAGGCACATCGGTTCAAATCAGACTCATCTCCTTTTTTCTTTTAACTTTTTTTAAATTTATTTTTTTAACTTTAAACATATTGATTTATTAATAATTATTAACCTATCATTTCAAAAAAAAAATTACAATAAATAATAACAGTTAAAAAAAATGACAAAAAATCAGATCTAATTAGTGAAAGAAAATCGTATGGACTTTTAAAAATGTATATGTAATTTAATAGGCATTATTATATATATCATGTAATAGATTTGGTGAAAATCTGATTATTTAATATTAACTGATAATTATAATTTCGAATCTTATTATTTTTGGATTTTCGTACAAGGAAGTCATGTAGTATCCACATCAGATTTTTTTGTACTAAGATAAAACCATTTTATTTTTTAACTGCAGCACTTTAAAAAAAATTATATTGTAGGTCGTTAAACTGTAAATAATAGATGATTGATGTAGGTGAAGACATATCTTTAATAAGCTATACTTATAATCTAGTATTACGGTATTAAAACTGAAAGACAGTTCGACAGATCCCTTCGTTTGTCAGTTAACAATTGAAAGAAAATTGTAGGTTGACCGAGGGAGTTGTATATTATGTGACACGCATACTCGCACGAATCGCTTGCACGCAAACATGATGTATATGTACATACAAACTATTACTAACAATCAGACAGGACGTTCACTGTTTCTTCGCAGACCTTGTGAGCTATTTTCGTTCCAACTTGCCATTGACAGGGTCTCTTAACTCATTATTTTGGAATACAGTATCACAGTGTATTATTAAGTAATTCAGTATAAAAATTACGCTTATATGAATAAATAAATAAAAATAAATAAATACATACGTACTATAAATTTAAATATAACTTAAATATATAAAACACTGTTTAATAATAATAGTAATAATAATAATATTTATTCAGTGTGAAGAAATTTAAGCCGTTCGTAATTACCTGATAACAAACACATTGACGGTGCAATTAAAATTAAGTTAAGATCACACGTTTATGTTCTTGTTAATTAATAGAAGTTAATGTTACTTACTGTTAAAGTTTATTTTTAAAATCGAACGCACTTCATTTGTATTATTTCACTGTTTCGGAATTAATTCACGCTGATTTTAATTGAAAATAAATTATTTTTATATTAATTTCAAAAATATTTCGAAAACTTTGTGTATCGGTTATTTTTTTGTGCAAATATCTACATTTCAAGACCCCCTTAATCCTCCCCTTAATTATTTATAATCTTAATAAAACACAAAAAGTAGAAGCTTGCAGATATATATATATATATGTTATATACATATAACATATATGCATATATGTTTGTTTAAATAAATTTAAAAAAAATTAAATCCTCAAAACAGCGCCCCAGGGGCTTCTCGTTTATTACCAGTTGATGATGATCGGGCTTGCTTAGCTCGATGTGCTCGCATAACTTCGCCACTCTCCACACTTCTCAGGAGTGGTCGACCTGAGATTGTACAAGACTACATTTCATTCACATTCATATGTATCATCCTCATTCATCCTCTGAAGTAATACCTAACGGTAGTTCCGGAGGCTAAACAGAAAAAAAGGGAGAGATAACCTCGCCACTATACCCTTACACGCAGTCCCCTCGGGAAGCCCATTATTATTATTATTAAATGAAAATTTTTTTAATTCTATTATTTTAATAATGTTATTCATTCGATTGATTAGAATCATTCAGGTTAAAGGTAAAATGTTGAAATTTTGGATTTAGGACTGTTGTAACATCCAGTTGTGCACCTTCCCTTGTGATTATAATAGATTGAACCAAAAGTGTTTAAAAAAGCCCAAAATTAAAAAAAAAGTGGATTTTGGAATTTTCTTAACTGCACTAATAAGCCCTTATTGAGTGCTTTTCAATGATATATCATAAGACGTACTTATTTTCGTTAGTTCGAGAGTTATAGACAAATAAAAATTTTAATTAATGAATTATTTGTATTTTACGAGGGGTTCGAATCAGACTCCATCTCCTTTTTTTTTTTTTTTAATTAATATATTATTTTATTAATTATTATTTACCTCTGCTTGAAAACAAAATATTAAATAAATAATTTTCATTTAAAAATATGTATATATGTAATTTAACAGGCTTACAAGGAAATCATGTGGTGTCTTCGTAAGGTTTTTTAATCTTGAGAATATGATGCAGAAAGAAATCAAAATTTTTAACGATGTATGTTAAAATAAAACTTTGATTTCAATGTTTTTAATTTCTTAATTCATCCATTTTTTAGAATTCTGTACATTTTTATACGGTTATTTATTTTATTTTAATCGTGAAAATTTTACTAAAATGTAAATTCTTTCTGGTTAAAACACGTAATAAAAGTGTATTGTATTAGAGATTATAATTTTTATTTTTTTGCAAGTATATGATAAATTTTAATCTGAGTTTATAATTATCTATTGTTTTGCGAGCTCAGTGAAAAAAGTAACATTCTATCAAATTTTTTCTAAGTGTATTTTAAAATAATTCTATTAAATAAGCAAATAATACATTTAGGCGAAAAATTGTATCTCTTGTATATTTTTTCCATGTTGAATTTCAATCATACATTTTATTTTTTAAGTTAAAATACACTAATTTTGTTTTGAATTATTTGTTTTATTAAATTATATTTTGTTATAAAACTGTTATACATCATAAAATTATTTTATTTGTTTTAAGTAAATATTTATCGCGTGTATTAGGTCATCTAAAATAACATTCATGCAAATTTTTTTTGGAATAATTTCTTATAAATATTTATATTATTAAAAATTAAAAAAAAATTATGACCTAAATATAAAAATATAAATTAGTTCTACTTTTTCTTGTTACATTTCCTATTGGATTTTTCAGGTCAGTTGATAACATTCATTTTTTAATACATAATGCCTCATTCGGAGGTCCCGGGTTCCAATCTCGGTCAAGCATGGCATTTATCACACACGCTACAATTCATTCATCTCATCCTCTGAAGATACACCTTAACGGTAGTTTCCGGAGGTTAAAAAGAAAAAAAACTTATGCCTATTAAATTACCTATACACATTTTTAAAGTGCGTAAGATTTTCTTGCACTAATTAAGTCTGATTTTTTATTTTTATTACTGAATTATTATTTATTGTAATTCTTTTCTTTTTTTTTTTTTTTAAATTATAGGTTAATTATTATTAATAAATCAATATGTTTAAATTTTAAAAAAATTTAAAAACATAAATTTATAAAAAGTTTAAACAAGAAAAAAAGGAGGTGAAATCTGATTTCAACCGACGTGCCTTGCGTTGTAAGATCCAAATATTTAATTAACTAAAATTTTATTTTCCTATAACTCTGGAACCATTGAAAATAAGTACCACTTATAATAATATGTCGTTGAAAATCTCACAATGAGGGTTTATTACTGCCGTTAAAAAAAGTCTTAAATTCAAATTTTTGGGGAATTTGGGCTTTTTTGAACACTTTTGCTTCGGTCATTTGCAATTGACGTGCAGAACGATGTTAAATAGTCCATGGATATTTCTGTTGAAACCTGAAAACCGAAGTTTTTCGCGATTACATTATTCTCTTGTACTTAAAAAGAAGTTTGTCATGCTTTAAGCAGTGTTATAATGTAGAGCAATGTAAAAAGAAAATGGAAATTTACTTCTAATCCTACACTTATGTATAATTATATGCTGATCGTTAAGTTATTCCACTTATGTTTGGAATCCATTTAAACAAACACTCTGGTTATTGTCTGATGTATCCTTAAGCTAACTAAAACTGATTAAGCAGGAAATCCCAGTGTAGTTAATTTACTTTCATATAACATTAATAAACAGTTGAAGCGATGGAGACCATGAACATTTTTTTCAGAAAATGACCTGAACCTAACGATGTTACAAAAACTGCTAAATATTCATTTAATTTTTACTTTTCCAGTCTAGTGCTATAGCAGAGCTATAGTTATAGAAGGGACGTTTTGTAATCGGTCCTTTTGGTATATGCGGTTTTCACCAGATCTTGACATTGTGACACCTTCGTAAACCCCCCCAAAAAAACGACAACTGGATAGAAATTTTCCGGATGGTAATATCTGTACGTACGTTGGTTTAGTGTTGGCCCAAATCAATTTATATCTCCAGAATAACTATACCGATTTTGACAAAACTTAGATTACTTCTATATTGGGGCACTGATGCTATTAAATTTTTAATTTTAAAAATCAAACGTGCCAAGAAAAATTTTCAATTTTTTTGGCACGTTTTGTTAATTAAAAAATAATATTTCCAAAATAATCTTTTGCGAAATCGCACTCCTATCCCAAAAAATTATCTAAATAACTAGCGGCTAAGTGGATATTCTGCGTCAATAGTACCTCTTCTTACCAAAATGAACGCTAGTATAGCACTGACATACAGCTGTTGTCGCCTAATTATTTTTCTTGGCACGTTTGTTAATTAAAAAATAATATTTCCAAAAAAAATCTTTTGTGAAATCGCATTCCTACCCCAAAAAATTATCTAAATAAACTAGCGGATAAGTGGATATTCTGCTCAATAGTACCCCTTCTCACCACAATGAGCGCTAGTATAGCACTAATGTACAGCTGTTGTAGTAGTCCGCTGTATTGTGACGTCAGCAGGTGAGCGGTAGAGTTAAAGAAATGAATAATATTTAAAATATTAAAAAATATTTAAATTGGTGGATGGTATGCGCGATCACTTAAGTTAGAATTACTGAATGAAATAAAAAATATACCAGCTTTTTTAATATATGATAATTTAAGATTATGCTGTTAACACAATGAAAATACATATTCTCTCTCTCTCTCTTTTATCTATTTAGCCTCCGGAACTACCGCAAGGTATTACTTCAAAGGATGAATGAGGATGTTGTGTAGTCTTGTACAATCTCAGGTCGACCACTCCTGAAAAGTGTGGTTAATTGAAATCCAACAACCAAAGTATATCGATTTCCACGATCTAGTAGTCAAATCCGTATAATAATTTCTACCTTTACTAGGATTTGAACCTTAGAACTCTCTGCTTCGAAATCAGCTGATTTGTGATGTCGCCTTAACCACTAGACCAGCCCGGTGGGCAATGATAATTTAAGATTATGCTGTTAAGACAATGAAAATACATATTAACACCATTTAATACGAACCATTTTCAGATTTTGAAACTTCTTTTTATCCTGGAAGAAAACTGTTTTGCATTTTTAATTTAATCTAATTTCTCTGATGCTATGTTATTTTATAAAATGAATCGGTTTCAAAATAACTTTCGGAAAATGGATTGTGGTTTTTCTTATTGTGTTAGTAATTAATGTAATAATATTCTTTGGTAACGTATGTGATGTTATTACTATAATTCTCACGGTTTAATTTCTATGATTTATTTATTTGTCTAAAAAAAAAATAATAAATTAATTTAAAAATAAATTAAGACAATTTTATTTTTTTGGTCTCTACGATAAATATTAGAAAAAAAAATATTTTTCGTTGTTTCTGATCAAACAATCTATAGAAAATTAAAGAAAAACAGATCTCCAAGGTTTTTTTTGATGCAGTTGTATGTCACAGTAAACGGTGCAATTGTATACGGACTCAGGTCCACCGTTATATGCGGTTCACGGTAACACCTCCGTTAGCTGAGCAACAAGCACTGCAGGCACTAACCGACACAATTTTAGATCTCATTCATTTCCTGAATACATTTCACCATTAATACTTCTGGCTATATTTTATAATAAAATAAAAAGCATTGAACTTATAACGGCTGGGAAAATTGTACAATTTTTTAACTTTTGACAGTTCTATGTTTAATTCTTTGTTTATATTCTGTTATTTTATTTATTCTTTGTCTATTATTAAAAAGAAAGATTTCAGCTGTTGCTGTTTTTATCAGGCATCTTGTGTGATTTTTTGCAGACTTATTTCACTTTTATGACATTTTATGAATATGAGTTACAAAGGTCCGAGTTTCAGAATTCCGAATATGTATTACAAAGTTTCCGTATTACATCGGTTTTAAACAGGTTTTTCTACTAATTATATACTCGTATGTATATATAGTGAAATTTTATTAAATTTGCTAACAAAGAAAAATTCAAGCAAAACTGGGATCACACATTTCCAAAAATCTGATGTGGACACTACATGACTTTCTTTTGCGCCTATTAATACTATTTTATTATTCCAAATATTTCAGGCCTATTTGGCTATAATTATGGAACCAATGAAAATAAGTACCACTTATTATATGCCATTGAAAAGCTCTCAGTGAGGGTTTAAATCTGAAAACAACAGTTTTTCGCGATCACAATACTTACTTTACTTCGTACAAGGAAGTAAAAAGGAAATCCCTCCTCCAAAAAAATTGAAGTATTAAGATAATTCTTTTGATGGTAGATAATGTGGCACGTTAATGTGGCATCATCGCTTACCATGCAGGTAATACATAAACATGAGGGGATTTTTTTTTCTTAGTAAAAATCGTTTTTTTATCAACCGATTACAGTTAATTGCATTAAAATCCTTGATTTTAATGCAAATTTTAATTAAATTGATTTTAATGCAATTAAAATCCTTGATTTTAAAGCCGTGTAGCTCTAT
>JAAAKQ030470088.1:0-18370 GCA_010016005.3 Zanna intricata | reverse complement strand
TGTATCTGTTGTACTGTTACGGAGAGAAAATAAATTAATTACGTGTGTAAAAAGCTGTTTATTTATATAAGAGTTTTCATTAAATAAATTTGCTATAACCACAAAAACTTTCTTTGAAATTTGATTTAATAAAATTTAAATTTATAGCAAGCTTTGTTTACTGTTTTCTTTTCTTTTCTTTTTTCATTCTAAAATTTTTTTTATAATGATTTACGTAATTTTTTTTTAAAAAACATACTATTAAATTTATCAGCAGATTTTTTTTAAAGAATGTATAGCATTTACAGTAGCATATTTAATTATCATAAAACAAATAAAAAAATTTGTTGAAAAACAAATACAAAGGAATTGTTTTCATGTTTTTTTCTAAATTCCAAAACCACGACCTCGCTCAATATTCCAAGGTTGTTATTATAATATGCATCTCATTCCAGTACATGATTCAAAATTTTTAATTAGATGTATTAAAAGCTCATCAAGACTTAAGCCGTTTCGAAAGTAAATGAACCCTTTCTTTTATTTTATGATTTCAAAGTACAAATAATAAAAAATAACACTACACCTGAAAATTTTATCATCCGTATTTTACTTTCAATGTTTCATTAATTCGAAACTTTTTCCATTCTAAATTTTTTTAATGTATACAACTATTTTTTTGTATAACTATGTGTGTATATTTAATACATTAAAGTGAATATATTTTCGTGAAAACTAAGCGTAGATAAATAAAAACGCAGTTTACAACCACTACCTTATGTTAATGAATCTCATTCAAAGGTGTACATCCATTCATCAATATAAACAAAAAAAATTTTAATAATGTATTTTCTATATACAAAAAAAAAGGTTTGAATGTCAATCCCTGTTTATTTCATTATAATAGATCGAATAATTCATGACAAAGCTATCCATCAATCAATTATTTAATTTTTTGTTAAATTTTACGTTTTATCTTAACTTTAAACAGAATTATTGTCAGCGTATTGATGTATTGATGAATCTGTACTCATATTTATAAAGTTGCTGCAATCTTTAAATTTTTTTTGTCTCTATATGCATACAGTAATATTACACTGAATGTCAAATATCTAAAACGAAAAGAAAAACCTGTTTAAGACATATATGGAATGATATTACCGTTATTTTTACTTTAGAAAATAATTATTTCATTAAATGACAAAGAACAATAACAAATAAAAACTATATTTTTTCTGTATTTTATTTTTTCATTATTTCTTTCGCATATTACTTATTTAATTGCAGTTATTTTCCGTTTAAGACGTTAGTTAACTGAAACAACAGTAGTTATGATAAAACAACACTTGTATGCACTGGTTGTCTACGTTAAGTCATAATATTAACACATTTACTTTACACTAATGTATCTCTGACCTTCAATTGTTATGTTAGATACATTAGAAAGCAAAATAATATACATGCTACACTACCTTCTCTATTATTATTTCCATTTCCAATAAAATCACGTATGAGTACACGTACACATTTTCTATCTACTTAAGAAAAAATAATAAAAATCCATTTATTTATAAATTACATATCCTTTTATGTAAAATCTTTTTAATTATAATATCGTACGAGTTAAATCACTAGTCAGTTTTTATTGATGAATTTAAAAAAATAATTATTTGTTTGATTATTTTTAGTTGTATAAATAAATGTTATATAAAAACATGGATTCCATGTTTATAACAACTTCCTTTACGTAAATGAAACCTGCACCCATAAATACTTTTATATAATATACTAATTTTAATTCTAAGCGATCTATTAAGAGGATATAAGACAAATCTGATAAAACAGAAATCTAAAACTAAATGTACATTTACATTATAGGCGTAAAACAAAATATTACAATCTAGTCTGCATCACTTGAACTCTCCACATGGACTGGGAACTCTCAGTCTCCATCCCCATTTCGGAACTCAATTAATGTATATAGGAGTTAACTAACCTTTAACTTTCATTTGAACTGCCCGTAGCAAGGTTGCATTATATTACATTTTTGTTTTATATTATACAAAGAGGTAATTATTATGAATTATTTCACATATGTGTTTTTATTTTTGTTTCGTTTTGCTTTTATGTTTTGTCTCTATATGTATACAGTTATATTACACTGAATTTCAAATATCTAAAACGTGGAATGATATTACCGTTATTTTTATTTTAGAAAATAATTATTTCAACTCTTAAATCTAATACTTAAAATTCCTGTACAACTACTTCAAGTAAACGTTTAATAAATAAAATACGCATTTTTCTGTATAATTTTTATTTCTTTTTATAGGATCTTCAGCGTTTGCTCAGTAATTTTACTCCCGTAACCGTTTGTCATGTTTATTCTCTTTATTTAATATTATTAACATTCTATTTAAATCGATAGAAATCAAAATTTCAGCCCTCGAATGATGTTTACTGTATTTAAGGTAGAAAAAAGTGAAGATGTAGTTGCAAATCTAAATATCATTAAAATTTTTGTGTACTTGAGATATTGAATATACACCACAGTTTAGAAGAAAGCAACGGAAAGCCACTTCGAATCTTATTTTTCTAATATGCTTAATAGGTTGCTTTTTTCTTGATAATGGCTACGCTAGCCTGTAGAAAACGAAGTGATTTACGTGCTATAAAAACAATGTATTATGTGTAATTATTTAATTAAACATAATATTAATGTTTTAATTATTTATTTAAAGTGTAATGTTAATTATTAATGTTTAATTATTTAATATTATTTATTATTATTAAATGATTAACATTATTACAACGATACATAGGTGTACATGTCGTCTAGATGTTTACGTCTAGTATTAAGATACTAACTTTGGATTTTCATTTTCGTTCATTTTATGCATTAACTCGTAATTACAGTAAAGAAATAAGTTAATCGAATGTAGTGACCACCAAATATGAATATTATTACCTCAACTTATACAATTAAATACTTTCACATTGTATTTTCGTTCAGCTTAAATGCATATAGTAATGAAACCTTGTTCATGTATCTAGATAAACCGCTGAGAATTGCTTGTGGTCAGTTTTTAATGTATGAAAGTCATCAAATTAGAACGACCATGAAAAAATTTACAAACTACTTTTTATCAGAAACTGAAAGTATCATTTAGACATTACTTTCACAAGATTATACACATCTTCACTATGACACGAACGGTTAAAAACAAGAATTATATCTCGTTAAAAATCAAGATAATGCTGACATCAGAGTAATATAACATCGACCTTATAACGTAATCACTCAAGTAATGTTAAATCTTATTTATATCTAAATATAAGTAAGACTTGAATCGTGAATTTATTAGGATTAAGTAATTTTTTTTAATGTTTTTATACATAAAAAAAAATCTAATTAACTAGATATTTCCCATTGATATTAAGTAATAAGAAACTTAGCGGTGAAAAATTTCTCGATAAAGAAAAGCAGATTCTTTCAAAAATTGTGATTGTAAACACCGTATATCCTAAATCACACAAAATTAAAAAATTTAATTATACTGTAGTATCTGATTAGTATATTAAATAATTAATTACACAGCAAAACCAAAAAAAAAAAAAAATTAACATAAATGTTAATAGTAAAATTAGAATAAAGTTTTAAAATAATTTAAATGTTTTAATTGAAAAGTTTTCAAGAAATCAGCGACTAATATATGTCATATACAAAATGGATTATTACTACTAAATGGATCATATATTAAATGGATTATTACTACTTTTTCATGTTTCTTTAAAGACATTGTACTATATTATTGAGGATATTTTAAAGTAAACACGTTAAAATTCATTACTCAATATATTTCACATCATAACAACATTTCATGATATTGAACTTAATGTAAAAAGATCATTAAAAACATTAACATATTGTTATCAAACATATGTTTGATTAAAGAGATCATTAATTCTAACATAAATGATTACGAAAATGAACAGTGTAAATAAATTAAGATTTAATAAATTACAAAAATGGAAGAGGGAATAGATCTTTATAACCAAACACTTAGAAAAAATAATCATTTGTAAACAAAGGCAGCATAAAATTCAGACTAAATAACTAATTTCAAGCAGAATTGTCTTCTCAAAATAATTTAAGTATGAAGAGATTCACGAAAAATGATTACAAACCGTATCAAATCTGATTAAAGATTAAAGGTATGTTAATAGGATAACGATGAAAAACCTTTTTTGATTCAAATTCGTTTCGCTCTAAAATTACTAATTGCTTGGATTAATTTTATTTCAAAAGTTTGATATCTCTTATCTTTAGACGAATGAATCATGATTTATAAAAATTTAGTAAATTAAAAGTTCATTTAAAAAATTCCAATTCGTTTTTAATTAATAATCAGATAAATATGCTTTAAAATATTAAACCTGACAAAAGAAGTATTTTCCTATTATTTTGATTTATGAAAAATAATCTTAATATGTTTCCGTTAACGACATATAAAACATTATTTAATCAAACAAAAACTTTCTGATAGATTTATTGAAATTAAATTTAAAAAATCTCTGATAGAAAACCAATATTACTTTGTTAATGAGATTATAGATAATATAAAATAAACATAAATATATTCTGTCTTTGTTTAACTTGGCCTTATACATTTACACAAATATATTTCAGTATATGACTATAAGTGTATTATTATATATATTTATATTATATATTTCAATATAAATATAATTTTATTTCAATAATGATTATGTGAACTTCACAAAATCAATAATTTGATTGTATCCATTTAATACATTCTGACTGTAGAACTGCATTGTAGAACAGTACATCAAAATTATCTTGTAGTAATGGCTGCCCAGAGAGAGGAATGTAACTGGCGCCAGTTTATCAAACTTGATGAAGAAGAGTAAGGTTTAAGTTTAGAATAAAAGGTTGGAAGACAGAAACTTTGAACTGCCTATTTGAACTATCTATGTAACTATGTATTTGAACTATCTATCTAACTTTGAACTATCTATTCTGTATCTTATTACTGATATTTTATTGTTAAAATTATTATTTTACTATCACTCAAGTATATTTTTCGGCAAGTATAATTAATTGTTAATACGTTTAGTATTCTATAGAATAATTTTATGTGCTTTATTAGTCAGGAGGAAAGTTATATATTCGAATGAAATATGTGTTTTTTATTCGTTCTTTAAAGTTTTTTCTCGCACTCAATAACAGCTGAACAATTTTTATAAAACTTTTATCAAATGATTCCTTTCAATTATTCAAGTGATACGATGAAAGTAATTAACAAAGTATTGAATAATAACCATTTTTAAAACAGTAACATGACAATCAATAATAGTAGAAGGGAAAAATATTTTTTTCTATTCCAGTAAAGAGTGGAACAAATACCATATCAAAAAAATAAGCTACTTTTTGGAGAATCGCAAATAAAGTAATCGAGTAGATACAAAGCAGGCAAAAAATTGACGGTTAAGATTAACAAGTATATGTAATGTATACAAAAAAAAAAAAAATTAAATAATTATATTATTATAGACAAACAAAAAACAAAGAAAAAGATATTTAACTGCACGATTTTATAATTATTAATTATTCGTAAGTGTAATCAACTTCATTGTTTATTAAGCTAAGTTTGTTTTGAAGCAGATAAATAATTACATTATATTATGTATAAATTTTAACTATAAAGTAGGCCACAAAAGCACAAACCATGAACAAATAAAAGTAGCGACATCGCTAACTGTTTTATAAATAAACAATACTATATTCCATTCACTATTACAAAAGAAATTATTGGTTACTTATTAAACTAAAACCTTATAATGTAATACAATTTATTATTCTAATTATAAAATGGACATTTCGTATTTTATTATAAAAACTTTCTAGATTATATTACCCATAAATATAGATAGGTCAGAATACTTAACCTTAACAACAATTTATATTTTACTAAAGTTCTATTGTAACTTACAAATAAATGTGTATAAAAGTTGCAAAAAAAGTAATTCATAATACAAAATGTACGTAAACGGTAAATTTATTTGACTTAATGCAACAATGTACATCATTTTGAAATGTTTTAATTCCTTATACATAAAAACTACAAACTTATTACTTTATTATATGTAACCCTTGTCCTTTCTGTAATGCAAATCACGATTTACTTTCAAATTGAAGAAAGTTTATGAATAAAATCAGAACTGATGTACCCACAAGCGGAAATTGTAATGCTGAAATAAAGGGTACAGTTACATTATTAATAATTCAATATTCTTATAACAATGATAATTTATTATTTATTGTTCTTTTTTTTTCTATTAACGTATATAGTTGTACATAATTCATTAAGTTCTATAAAATAAATTTCCAAATAATTAGATGCAAAAGACAATCAGCTTGGAAAAGGATTAATTTTTATACTTTATAAACATTTTTATTTATAAGAATTAATCGTCTGTTTTGAATATTTTAACAAATTTAATATACTTAAATCACCTATTTTTGTATTCAATCATTTGATTGTTTTAATGCTATTCTTTCTATTAATATCTTAATTTCAAAATATTTATTACATGTTATAAAAAAAATGATCTGCTAAGTATAAAATTCTTTTACACTATAAAAGACCTTCACTTTTAAACATTATGGACTTCTTTCTCTTACATAGTAAACTAAATCTGCATGTATTAATTTAATCCGCATAATGTTATCATTTTATAAGATTCTTCAGCAAAAAATGTTATTTTTATTCTTATTAAGACTTTTTAATTTTATATTTTTTACTACACCTAATTAATTATTACTGTTATACACTACTTTTCAAAATTCTCATTTATTTTTGTGCTGTACACCACACTTCGAAAGTTTCAATTATCTTTCTTTGTCGCTTTTTCATTGTACATTTTTTGCTTCTATAAAGAGCTAAAAACTACATATAAATTATTTTAAGATTTTTTTTTTTTTTTTTTAATTTCTGATTAAATCTCTAACGGTTTATATGTGTTTGCTTTTATTAATCTAAACATTTGCTATAATTAGAAATTTTATTGCCTAGATAATAAAATCTTCCAACTTTTAACTCATTGAAATTTTGTTATTTTAAAATTATATTTCAAATAACCTTAATCATGAGTATAAAAATAAGATATATATTGACTTGTAACAGTTTAATAGAAGATACTAATACAAAATGACATGTATTATTAACTTCTTTTTTTTTATTAATAATTTTAATTTATTTCTTAAAAGTTACATAATATAACACTTCTCATAAATAAAATTAGAAAAATCGTTAAATAGTTTATTCTTTGTATTACATAAAAGTTTTATTTATAAACTAGTTATCGTGAAATTTGTTAGTATAATATATAAACTGATATTAAAGTCTACCTTAATATAAATAAATTAAAGTATATATGCTATAAAAAGTAATATAAGAGCATTCGAATACAATTATAATATTTTTTAATTCTCCGTATTATAATTAAGTATTATAAACTCTACCCTATAATTTGGATAAATAATCGAAAAATAAATAATTCTCACTCACGAATTCAAGGAGCAACTGTGAGAGAATTCTTAAGAATATCTAAGGTAAAATTTGTAAATAACTTTTCAAAGAGTAAGTTAAATATTTGTAATTGATCATGAAATGTATAGTTTTATCGTATATATACTCCAGGAGATTGTTCAACAAATTTATTTAATAAATAAAATTACTTAAAGGGAAGTGGTGTAAATGTAAATGCTATTGAAAATAGATTTACTAGTAAGATTTAGAAGAAGATAAATTATTTACCTTACTAAGAAAATAATCAAGTTATGTCTGTTATTAAAAATATGATATTGAAGTATATATATATATATATATATATGTCGAATATCCATAGATTTAAAAACAATATCCTGTTGTTTAACATTTAAAAGAACATCTTGTTAAATAAAAAATCAGATTGATCCTTATTTATTGAAAAATATGAAGACCTGACTTAACAAACGATAGATTGAAATCAAATGTTAAACTATAAAATAAAGACGTTATTTTCTCTTTTATAGAAATTCTTAATACAACGACATTCCATTGTTTTATTCAAACAAATACTAGGAAAAATATCTGTAATTTGATATCTTGTTCTATATTTATCAATAATATAAATAATAATAATATATAAATTCCTTTTATATTATTTTATATTACAAGAAACACGACAAACTACATAAAACTAATAAAACAAGAATAAACTAATAAAACATATTTTCACAGTTGTAAAACACTGAAAACTTCGAGCAGTTAATAAAAAAATAACAATACAGTCAGTCATCGCTTTTTCACCGATAATTTTTCATCCACTGAATAATACTTAGCATATTTATTTAGAAGAAAACTCCTTGGAATAATCAAATAAAATGAAATTTATCTGATAAATTACTGAACACTTTGAGGCAAAAACATTATACACACGGTGCTTTACATCAGTGAGTTTTAGAAAGTTAGTTATCATGGTACTTTTCCGGTCAGATAAGTTACCGAACTACTTTTTGTAGAATTAAAGTAATACTTATAAAAACGCTGTAAGATTATATTGACATCTCAAAGGGACTACTTTACTTTTTCAAGGAAAATACCGAGTAAAAAATATATCCAACATAACTCGACACCACGGTGGATTGAAGAAATTTATTAATCAACCTTGTATTTTATGAGGTTGCCTAAAAAAAAAAATAATAATAATAAATAAAAATGAAGAAATATATATCGATAAGAAGTAAAAAAAATATTAATCCTAAAACGAAATAATAAAATCTTAGGTTAAAAGATTGCGGAAAAAAAATTATAAAATTGTCGCTTTATTCTAATAATTAATCCATTTATAATCCACCTAAACGATACAGTGCGACCGTAAGAATTTAAATTAGTATTTGTAAGAAAAAAGTACAACTCCATAATATGCTAAATGTTTAAAAAAGTATTCAGTTATTTGAATGAGGTAAGGAAGAAACATAACGCGAATGACAGATTAATTTTAATTAAGCCGCCTTGATCGCTTTTTTGAAAAGAAACCCGAACCAGTTTTTTAAAGGACAAACACTCCCTATTATGTTAAGACATTATTTCTTCATATTGCGAAAATATCCTGTTTTATTGTATTTAAGAGATCGGTCACTTTATACAGTAAATGGAAAAGATATCATTTTAAGTGGTTTTTATCACTGACCGAATAAAATTCTACTAAATACATAAATATTAGTAGCCATCATAAAATATGCAAATTAATAAAGCGATACGCTTAAGTAAGATTAAAATACAATTTAAAAGTTGCTTCTAACATTTCAAAGTATTATACTGGCATATATACATGTATTGCGTGAGAAGACATTGATTTTTTTTTTTTTACACTTCTTATTACAAGGAGAGCGTTTTATAAAAACGTAATAAGACTAATAAAAAATAACACAAAAAAAAACTATAAATTAATTTGAATATGGGATAATATTTATTGAAAAGACTGCTTATTAAATAAAAATTTGCACAATCTGTGCATTATCATTGAAGATAACCATTCGCACGCTATATAAAAGAAAATATAATCGTTTTGCCCTCATGCCCGACACTGAATCATATTATTCTTTATTGAAAAGCACTCAAAAAGGGCTTATTACTGCAGTTAAGTAAAAATCCAAAATTCAAATGTTTTGGATTTTGGGCTTTTTTGGACACTTTTGGTCCGTCGATTGCAATCAACAGGGGAGGTGCACAACTAGTTATTACAACAGTCCTAAAACCAAAATTTCAACATCCTGTGACTAATCGATTATGACTAATATTATAACTAATCGATTATTATATGAGTTATACGAAATATATAGGGCGTATGTACGGAAGTCACGCTGAAATTATACAAAATGGATTCAGAAATGGTCAAAATGGATATTTTCATTGAAATTTGAAAACCAAAATTTTTTATAATTACAATACTCTTCCTTTACTTCATACAAGGAAATAAAAAACAGCATATTTAATTTATGGTTTTCATCGAGCACTCAAAAAACAGTTCATCTAACAAAATAGATCAAGTTAAATTTCATACCTGTTAGTTTCACTTACAGTTAATGATTAATAAATGAACCACCAAGAACAATCACTTAATAATTAAATAAAAATAGTGAATTCCTGTGCTACCTCTTGAGAACTTCTGCAAACTCTTTCTTCCACATCAACAACAACCTGACCATTTAAATCTTCATGAAGTTTTAAATTTTTCTTCTTCATCTCCAAAAGGTCATTAACTTTTTCATTATATATCTCCATATATGACACCCTCAATAAAAACTCTCTTCCAGGAGTATTTTCAATAGAATAAAATATGTAATTAATAGCCAGAGGAATAATTCCTAAATGTTTATGTGTACCAGATATTGTAAATGTTTTCCCTGAAGAAGTAGTAGCGTCTCGGCCTTTCATCCGGAGGTCCTGGGTTCGAATCCAGGTCAGGCATTGCATTTTTTACACACGCTACAATTCAATCATCTCATCCTCTGAAGATATACCTTATAGGTGGTTCCGGAGGTTAAAAAAAAAAAAAAAAAAATATTATTCTTGACTCATTAACGGAAGATGATTTGTAACCAATGTCAGTTCTACGTTATGGTTAATGTATCTATTAAACAATACAGTGAATTATATATATATATATGAATGTACAATATTGTACATTTAACCAAAAATATTATATATTTAATGTAGAATACTTTTAATATTGGAATATTTTTTTAAGGCTTTTCGAAGAAAATTACAATTCTACTTCGGTCGCACGGTGAGAAAAAGGAGTGAAAATGATTTTTCTTTACGTTTTATGGCATGAGCAATCCGAAAGTATCAGTCACTTAAAATTTCGATTCCTTTTATACACGTGTAATACATAACATATGTATATATTAAATATATATAAACTGTAAAATACACTAAACTTTTATCGCTCTAAAATCTCCAAAATTATTACATCAATTTCATTGAAATTTAGATATACTGTAATAGTATATTTGGAGTTGTGCATGTGAAAATTTGATAAAGATTGGATGAATCGTTCTTTACTTGCGCTCAGTTTGACGTCGAAAAAATTTGAACGGGATTAGTTAGAAGGGTGGTCCGTTATGATGCTGCAAGTTGGAACATTGACGTTTCTTTATGTGCGTTACCTATTGCTAGCAATATTAAACCAAATAAAAAAAAATATATTAAAATCAAATGAAGTTAACGAAATATCTTCTTGTCTTCTTGGTTAAAGTTTTAAATATGTTGATGGGCGATAGTATCAGAAAATGAAGACAATACTATACGATACGGTAAAGTGATCCAGTAATAATAGTTTTTCTTTCTATTAAATTAATTATCTTTTGTCTTACTTCCTTAAAAAATTAAAGAATTATATTGCACTTTAACTTTTAAATCCATTCACGCAGTATTTCAGAATTTCTTAAATTATTGTTTTTAGACACTAGAAAAGTGTCTAAAAACAATAAATATTGATTTAGTTAAGGTGCTTCAGAAAAATACTTAGTTTTAATACTGCTAAAAAAAAAAAAAATTCTGTTAAATTCTAAATTAAAAAAAAAAAAAAAAAAAAACATTAAAATCACTCACTTCGCTCGATCCGGCTACTAAGAAAACTGAATTTCTCAAGTAATAATCAATTCAAAATTGAATCCGCATCTCTTTATCTGGATTCAAAATTTTCTAAATTACGGTAATAAAGTATTTCTAAAAAAACGTTAAAACAAGGCTATACTAAACCCAATATATTATGTGGTACGTCTGTAAATCATGAAATAATTCATGTAATTGTAATTAAAGGTAAAAAAATCAATTAGGAAAATTAAAATATCCGATTAAAATGTGACATTTTACGCTCCAACAACGATTTTAATAAAACGAAAATAACGTTTTATTAATAATTCTCATGTTGTTCACTCTAGCAACACCAGTTAAATGATCATTTTGACAAATAAACCGGTCTCTGAGACTTCATTATTTTAATATAAAAAAAAAACGTTATTAATCTATTTGTAATCCAATAAATGAATTAGATATATTTGTTTAGTTTATTTTCGGACATGGAATAATGGTTACAAAAATGTATAAATCAGTATGAAAAGCTACGTCAGTACACATAAGGAAAAGTTGCATTTTTCCTCGTTTATGACTTAAAGTGTCAAAATTATTTATGTCATAATATAAACGAGTAAAAGTCATTTTCAAGGTTGTCATGTCAATTATTTATATTGCTGATAAGAGAACTTTTTGTAGTTTCAACAAAACAATAGAGTTAAGTAAATACTGAATATTCTTAATTAATATTGAGTTTCTTAAACGACTTTTTAGATAGTTTTCTTGAAAACTAATACAATTGATGCATAATTACAATCAGTAAAATTTTAAATAATTTTAATTGCTTCCTAAAATCGTTAAGATTACGCCAAAAATTTAGTTTAAATCACTGGCAAAATATTCAGTTCCGTAAATAATACATAACCCCTAGCGAAGATACTTTTCTTTTTTTTATAAAATTCATCTTGTTTATAGAATTCTATAACAAACTTTTTATTTACATTTTACTGCTACGAAGTATACGTAAAAAATGTATGCCTACAAAAAAGACAAAAGAGTACAGAATATACTTGTTTGCAAATCAGTACATGAATAGAGTATTGGCATCTTTTATTCTTTTAACTGTACCTCATATTAGTAAGCTGAAATAAAAATTAATTTCAACAAATATAGTTAACTGTACTTATTATATTATTATTGGAAACTAATGGTTTACATTTTTTTTTTCTTTTTTTTTTTTTTTACATTTTAAACTTCAAGAACCTCAAGAGTTCTACATAACTTAATAAAATTGGCATTTTAGTATTTTAAAGTCTAGTTTTAACACATTTTACGAAGAATTTTCTAAAAATATAAGTATATTACTAACATTAAAATTTTATGTTCATAAGATTAAAAATAACAGCCACTTAAATATTTCATAAACCAACAGTACTAATAAAATTATGTTTTATTATCTGAAATAATATGTATTTCATTATATTTTGAATAAAACAACCACTTATTTTTTATATACTTATTTATACACATGTCGAATCATAGATTAAATTTTTAATTGGTGACAACACATAAATTTCAAAATAAAAAAAAGAATTAAAAATGAGTATTTTACAATATCGATCTGAAGAATTAATTTAGCGCCAAATTTTTTCCATTACAGTGATTTTATTTATTTATTTTTTTTTTTATAAAGAAAAATAAATAGTCATATAATGAATAAAAATTATAAGTAAACAAATAACATATGTGTATTATTGTACAATAATACTTAATAAAAAAAAATTAGCTATAAAAAACTTTAATTAACATACTTATTTTGAGAAAATATAAAAAAAAATATATATATAAATAACTTTTTACTATGTCGGTTTCTTGTCTCTGTATATGTTAAGTTACATTTGCGAAATTTTAGAATGCTAAACTGTAAAACATTTTTTAATAACATAAATTAAAAACGATGGTGATATTTTAACAAGAACTTCATTTACTTTTAAGTATTATTGTAAATAAACCTATATCTAAAGAAATATGTAAAAAAAAGATTATATTTATAGCTTTGTCAATTTATTTAACAAACAATCGATTGATTGATCGATCGATAATGAAACGCTATCTAGAATAAATTTAAAAGTTATTGGTGAAAACGAATTTACACTCTTACATTTAATATCCTACAGGATTAGAAACATTGGCACATATTACAACTTTGTTTGTAGTGTTTAATTTGGCTCTTGAAATGTTTTTTTTTTTTTTTAAAGTAATAATTATTTAAAGAACTGCTGATTGTTATTTAAAATAAAAATATATGCAGAAAAAATAATTTCAAAAATCTCTTTAAAAGAGAATTTACATCAATAACAATATTAATTTACATCATAAAGAAAAAATAATAATTTTATAATAACAATACAATTAATATCGTAACGGTAGTATGTACTAAAACAATAATTTAAAAATTTGTCTTTCTCCTGAAGGAAAAATTCAGACAATAAAAAAACTAGGGTGTGTGTCCGATCTACACATTTCCTGTCAGAATTTCCATATAAGTTGTGCTACCTCATCCCACACAAAATACATTACGCTATTCCTTATATGACAAGCAGTGGGTAGAATATAACAGAAGACCATCCACTTGTCTAAAATAAAGGCGTATAACATTCGTTCCATAAAAAAAAAAAAGAAAAAAAAAGTTGTATGTAATTGAATGATTTTAATGGATATAAGCACGGGTTTGTTAACCCGTACTTATGTAATACACTTGAGTATTATAAGAGTACACGCATGCTCTGCATATATTATGGTGTAGTCTTGTTAGTTTGAGTTTTAATCATTTTGACTCTTACATCTCTAAAATATATAATAATAGTTAATAGTTATAAACTCTTTATTATTACTACTTTCTCTTTTACGTAAACATATAATTATTAAAAAAAAAGGAATTATTTTAATTAAAATTTAAGATTGAAAATGAATAGACAGGATTTAAGTGTTACTAAAATTAATTTAATATTTATTAGAATATAAATTTTTGTTAGTAAGTATGCCTAATCAATAATTAAATAATAGTTTTAATAAATATTTCTTTATTGTAAAGTTTAATCACCAAAAATAATCTAGAAGATTTAACGTATTCTATTTTCTCTGATGTACAAGCATGTACATAACATTATATGCTATGCCTTGTAAAATAAATCCAACATGTTTAAAATATATAGGGTAATATATATATATATATTATTTATTTTATTAATAAGCATTCTATTCATCGTGTAACAAGATGGTTAAATATATTTCAACATTTTTAAATACGTTTTTGTGTAAGAAAATTAAAAAAACCTTAGACTTTTACCAGGAAGCATTTATTTTTTAAAACAAAAGAAAATAACATTTAATAATTATTATATTAAACATATATCAAGATTTGTCAATACTTAAATTAAGTATTTAATGAATCTCGGTAAACTGCTATGAATTTTTTTGCGGTACTGCTTGCTTGATAATACAATAATGATTTTATTTCTCCAAAACTCTGAACTTATTAAAGTTTAAGGTTACTATTTATACTGATAACAATATATTTTTCGGACAAGTTTGAACATTAATAACGTTCTTCATAATGCGAGTAAAAAAAGTAAAAAATTGCAATTTTAATTACCAGTCATTTCTGTATAAAATTGTTTGATTTCTTTACATAATTTCTCTGATAAAAGAAAACTTCAGAATTACACCCTTATTTGATTCCTTTCAATATAACTTATGGTTTTACATAGATTAATGTTTTGTCAGTGAATATTAATGTTTATGAATGACGAAATATTTTATGCGTAAAAATTAAAATAAAATAATTGTTTATATAACTGTTTGTATAATCAAATTAAAGAAGAAAATTAAAAAATGAAAATGAAGTTCTGTAACAAGTCGTAAAATCAACTACAACTTAGTCGTAGTTAATTGGCTGACGGTCAGTTGACCATCGTCGAACGTTTTCATAAGTAAATGTGGGGTAGCTAATCATTTTGTGGTAAGTTACCGCAACCTTACATTTTCTTTTTTGGTGTGTTTATAATTTAACAAACCGATAACAATGAGACATTTACAGTCACGAGTAGCTTATTTAATTTAGAGAACTAGGCGCGGGGTTCGTGCTTCCGCGAACTCGGTTAGCTAGTTCAGAGTTTATAACCGAAAGAAGTCTATAGCGAAGGCAGAGGCTGAGTCAAAATTCACTATGTAAATGTCAACCGAGGCATTTGCATCGGTGGCATCGCATTCGAGGCCAGGCTGATACTGTGATATATAATCAGTTCGAGGATCAATAAGACGACTTCCGGTAAAGCCCATCAGGGCTGAAAGGGAGAGGTGGTATGGTGACCGGAACGTCATAAAGTGGATGTCTTCCCCTACGGGGGTTGGGATAAAACGTAACATTTATATCTCATTTAATCACGTGAAAAATAATAATTTCGTTGTTACAAACATTCTCTTAATAAGTTATTCAAAATAAACATTTTTTTTTTTGTTATTTTTATAACTTTCCTGTTAAAATAAAAATAACATTAAAAGTGAGTGACTAGCGAGTCCCAGTAAGTGTTAGACAGTTAATAAGCTGAGGCTTTTTATACATTTTTATGAGTTTTAAATGATGTAAGCTCTTAATAAGTTAAAAAATGATCATGAACGATAATTTTAAAAATTCTTCTTCAATTTTTTTTTGTTGATAATAAACTTCAGTAAAGAAATTAAATTGAACAAATTAACAAAATAAAGATATTAGAATAAAATAGGATTACCAATGACATTTTTTTTTTATAACCGTTAACAAAAAAATTCATTTTCAAAACTATAATTCAACTGGTATAGTAAAAAGAAGATTTTTAGATTATCCCGCTGCTTGGGGTTATTAATAATAAAAATAATAATTAAGAATTTGGTGAAAGTTCATTCAGTTAATTTTTTTGTACGCCCTTTGTCCAGTTAATTATATCACTCATAGGAAAAAAAGGAACTAACTTGTCCCATAAATCATTAGTACTAATAATTCATTTGTTAGTGCCATTTAACAATGCTTCCTAGTCAGCCGTAATGATGATAACCCTAATGATAAAAATGAAATCATAACACCCTAAAGGCTCAACATACAAATACACATTAAAATTTACTATTTATTATACAATAATGAAATTTGTTTACGATGAAATGCAAAGTTTAACACTGTTTCAAAGGCAAATTGTATTTCAATGTTGGATGTTTTTTTTAAAATATGGTAGAAGACGAATTTTCACGAATGCGAATGAAAATATGGTCACGAAAAATAAAAGATATGCTGTAATTTTTAATTAAAAAACACTTTTTTGAAGTTAATGATACTCAGAATTATGGAGTTTAATAGATTATTTATAATTTTTATTTAATTTTGGGAAACCAATAAAAAATATTCTCTCAGTCTCTATTAGCTACATCTTTAAAATAATTTTGATTGATTTAATATCTCATGTTCATGTTTATTCTCAGATTACTTCTATTAATCATGATTTGGATATTTTGATATTTATTTCATGAAAATTGGGATAACTATTAGAAAATTAATTCTTGAACCATGCATGCTGTTTACGTACTTATCCAAAACTTATTTCTCGAAAAATAAATAGATCCCACGGACGTTTTTATATATGTACTATGTAAGCCCAGGCTTCAATTTTGGAAAGCCACTGTTACAAATACTTTAAAACTTAATGTAATTTTTGTCCACAAATTGAGAGTAAATCATTGTTTGCACTTCACACACTAACGGAACAATTTATTTGTGCGGAAAGGAAAGAATGTTGGATTATTACCGTTACGAAATGCTTAACCGTTTCAAGATGGTGGCCGTTTTAACGGTTTGCGGTAACAACCCGATTATGTTCCATGCCAATATTCAAGTTTAACAGTCAAACCCTTGGTCAACTGAAATCGGAGACAACTTGCAGTAATTGAAATTAAATTTAATACAAAAATTTATCGGAAAAAAGAAAATTTTCCGATATCTCTCTTTTGGCTTTCGAGAAAAGTAGGATTAAATGTCGGACGGTGTACGACTCAGCACAGCAGCTCAACCAGCCACTTTTTCCCCGAGTTATTGCGTGCGTGAGATGCGACACGCCGCGGCTGGCTGGACCTGTTACCGGTAACCTGACGAAAAAAAAAGAAGAGAAACGAAGTATGGTCACCTCCTCGTAGTGTTTGTCGGTAACACTAAAAACCATGTAAAATACGTCTTACGAAGGACGGGAAACCAGCTACAAGAACTATTTTTAAAATGCGGACCAACTACTCTGGAAATCGCATACTTCAGATCACTCAAAATTTCGAGTCTATGCTGACCAACTTGCTTTGAAGAGATTCCAATACAATGAAGGATTTATAAATTGTACAGCCTTTAATTGTTATTTCTCAGTATTATTTTCACAAGCACGAGGATAATGATGGGTCCCGGGGGCTCCTCCTTCTAACTAGGCAGGAAATTACCGGCTAGTAAATTACAAATCTGAAACTCATTACTGAATTTTCAAGTATAAAAATTAAAAATACCAAACTCTTAAAATTAAAATGCACTAATTAGTTTTTAAAAATTAAAAATGCCAACATTTTGGGTACGAAAAAATGTCACGATACAATCATTTAATAAGTTTAGCTTTCCAGCCGTTTAGTAACAACTCCTGAAAACTCATAAGACAGAGTAAAATGCTCTATTTTGTATTACTCTC
>JAAAKQ030470077.1:0-23735 GCA_010016005.3 Zanna intricata | reverse complement strand
TACAATTCGTTCATCTCATCCTCTGAAGATATAACCTAACGGTGGTTCCGGAGGTAAAAAAAAAAAAAAATAATAATTCTTTATAATTTTAAAATTCATTTCTTGTACTAAATAACGCTACATTTTATTTAGATTTTTAAAGTTAAAAAAATAAATAAACAAACTTGTCTAACAAATCTGCGATAATAATAAAGAAAAGAAATTATATTACATAGGAATTTGCTACATGTTATTCACAAATGAAATTTATAAGAAAGATTGTACATTTTGTCAGTTATTAATGCAAAAAGATATTTAATTATTTTTTCTTTTTTAATTAATTTATTTTTAAATCATATATATTTCGTTACCGAGAAATAGGAAACAATTTTTCTTTTATTTTATTCTTTTCAGAACTTGTTATAACTGATATATAAGGTGTATTAATTATCTGTGCTTTCCGTTGCTTATGGGGAAAAAAAATAACATGACAAATTGTAAAGGTACAAAGTAAATTATTAGTTTTAAAGATTACGCGGTATTATAAATATTGTTGAAGATGATTTTGAAAAAAATACTTATATATGCATAAGTGGTTATTTCTTGCTATGGGTGATGATTTTTCAAACTAAACTTTTAAGATCTATAAAATACGCTAATGATATAGCTTTTACTTTATAATAAAGTCTTAAAGATTACCGTTAAATTTAGTTTTGGTATTTGTTTCAACTAAACTATATATATTTTTTTTTTTTTTTGTTTAACCTCCGGAACCACCGTTAAGTTATATCTTCAGAGGATGAGATGAATGAATTGTAGCGTGTGTGAAAAATGCCATTCCTGACCAGGATTTCAAACTCAGGACCTCCGGATGAAAGGCCGAGACGCTACCACTCAACCACGGAGGCCGGAAAAAAAAAATTTATTTATCATGTTACAGATAGAAAACATCGGATTTCCACAGTAACTCCATATATTAATATAAACGTTATACAACAGTTATTAAAGTAGGTGTAATATCTAAATTTATGTTTCACGTGATAATATAAAAAATAAAATAATTATATGTATATCAAGAAATGTAGGCTACTATAATTAATTGTACAGCCACAAGATACAAAAATAGTCAATATCGATTGCATCATATTGATTATTTCTTGTGCAGTAACAGGATTATTTACTGTCATATTTAAATATCAATAATTATTATCTATATCATTTAGTACTTATTTTTCTGTTAGCCTCCGGAACCACAAAAAACTGCAGAATGTTATTGAATTATGTTTTAATCCTGTCAAATTAACAAATAAAATTCGAAAAGTATTATATTTTATTCTAAAATATAATATTTTATTTTATAAAATATTATTCTTAAAATATAATACTAAACCCTTAATACCCTTAATACCCTTATTCTAAAATATAATACTTTTCGAATTTTATTTGTTAATTTGACAGGATTAAAACATAATTCAATAACATTCTGCAGTTTTTTTGATACAAAATATTTTTTTACAAATCTTATTTCTAGTAAAATTTTTTCCAGTTAAAAATCACGATATATTATGAGTATATCTTTTCATCAGATTAATGCTACATTTGAAATCTTATACAACTTAATATAAAAATTAACTAAAATACAGATTCGGAAAATCCAACACAACAGTCATCGATCTATACTAGTGATATTTCGATATATTTAAAAAATAATCAAAAATTAACTACTTTTTCTAATACACTTTGAATAATAAGGAATTAAAAAACTATATAGTTACCGGGGTTTTACGAACATACGCTTTTTCAAAAGTTTTTTTATTAAAAAACTCTCTCTTTTCTCATATGGACATATTTTAAAAATGGAAAGAATAAAAATGGAATTTCACGTTATTTATGAAAAATTTTAAGTATACTAAAAATGAATTCGTTGAAACTTTTAGTAATTAATTTTATGTATTAAATTTGGCTCATTTTTTTCTTTCCAGTATTATTTTGACGATTTCTGTTAAACATTTTCTAATAATGTTTAAAATTATTTCATCTAATTTTCATATCTTTTGATTGATCAAAATAATTTTCAATTTTATTTATTTTTTTATTGTAAACATTTTTAATAATTTTTTCTATTAAATAATTTTTTAACCATTTTTCAATACTATGATGATACGCAAATAATTGTTAAAAAAATCCTTACTACGAGTATGTAGATTTGCTTTTTTTTACTGCCTCTATTTTTCTCTCGTCATGTACTGAGATTAATCTTTCGATATCTGTTTCACAAAAATTAATACAATTATTCATTATATAGAAGGTAATAAATAAAAATTAACGAATAGCTAAATTATTCTCAGCGAACAAATAGAAGTAGATAAAACATTTATTGATGAGATAAATTTTAGATTTGTTTCATCTTTTTTAAATCCTTTTAAATCTTTCTTAAATCTTTTAAGATTTTTTAAATCTTTTTTTAATGAAGTTTTTCGTACATAACCATTAAAAGATTCAGGTTTAAATTTCTGTAAGAATTCATAAAATCGAAGCGAGTTTTTTAAAATTTATTTATTAATGACTTTTATAAAATATTAAATAAACCATCTTTTAACTTTTTGGTAGCTGGTGTTTGCAGTAGTTAACGGTAACCTACTGGGTTGGTCGAGTGGTGCAACTCGTCAACCGCAAATCAGCTTGGTTTTCAAGTCGACAGTTCTAAGGACCAAATCTTAGTAAAAACAGTTACGTTTACACGGATTTGAATACTAGATCGTGGATACCAGTGTTCTTTGGTGGTTGGGTTTCACACATCTCAGGAATGATCGACCTGAGACTGTACACTTCATTTACATTCGTACATGTCAATTGAATTGTACATTCATACATATCCTTATTCATCCTTGTACGCCTATTAAATTACATATACCCATTTTTAAAAGTACAAACATTTTCATATACAAATTTATTGTAAAAATGTTCATCTAAGGAGGCTTACGTCGAATAAGAGCGGGCCACAGACCAGTAGGCGGAGTTGATTCTCTCTGTGATTGTGTCCATTGTCCTCTTTGCGTTACCGGCATGGGCGGAAGCAACGGACAAGAGAAGGATTGTAAACAAACTCTCATCAATTTAGAGGAGGGCAATCCTTATTATCATCTCTGCGTACTGTACGGTATTCGAGGGACGCGGCGTAAGTCACTGCCCCCGATCTTCCTCAGGGTAAAGAAGTCGAGGATTCAAAAAGACATGAATAAGAAGGAAACAGAAAAAATCACAGCTGACACAGTCTGGGAGGAATTGAGTAGAGGGGTGTGGACAAGGCGGTTTATTGGCAGGGTAGATCCATGGATTTGGAGGCGCCATGAGGAAGTAAAATACTACTTGACTCAGGCGTTTTTTGGACATGGAGATTTTTGTGAATATCTGCACAGTTTCAGAAAGAGGGATTCCCGATTGCGCAGATACTGTAATGACATCGACACCGTAGAACACACCCTATGACATCGACATACCTTCAACAGGTGGAAATGGGTGAGATGACAACTTAAGTGTTTAAACCTGGAGGCCCCCATCGTTCATATATTGAGAAGCGAGAATTTCTCAAAGTTAGTTGCAGCGGTCCTACAGACTACAAAGGTGGAGAACAGATGTACGGATGCATAAGTTAGATGAGCATTGAGCGATCACAGTTCCGTCCAGCTGCAGGCGAGGATGAGGATGTATACGAAGACGGTATTCTGAAGAGATCTTACGGTATGACAAGTCCTCCAGACAGTGATGAACAAGATCTGAGAGTGTGGAGGTGACGAAGAACCCTCTGCAGAGGGACTCCTGATTACACCCCGTTCGAAGGTACCTTCTGCGGCCGAGTGATGTTTAAGTGCGGCTCCGCCCCGAGAGGAGAGGATTGGTGAGATAGGAGGTTTAATCGGTAAGGCGCAGGCACACGTACGCACTCTTAGTAACATTTTTCGGAACCTGTTTGCGAGCTCATTTCCCACATCTATGGGGGGGGGGGGTGCGTAAATAGCATTACTCCGGAGAAAAAAATTATAATCACAGGTTAATAATTACTAATAAAACAATATATTTAAATTAAAAAAAAGTTAAAAAATAAAAAAGAAAATGAAGTCGAATTCGATCAGATGTGCATTCTCCTTGTAAGATCAAAAGATTTCATTAATTAAAATTTTATTTGGTTACAACTCTGGAACAAATGAAAATAAGTACCACTTATGATGTATCGTTGAAAAGCTCTCAGTGAGGGCTTATTACTGTAGTTGAAGAAAAAGTACAAAATCCAAAAGTTTTGTATTTTGGACATTTTTGGTCAAGTCGAATGTAATCAAAATGGGAGGTCCAGAAACTAGACGTTACAACAGCCCTAAATCCAAAATTTTAACATCCTACGGCTAGTCGTTTTATTAGTTATGCGAGATACGTACGTACGTACAGACGTCACGCCGTAACTAGTGGAAATGAAAATGTATATTCTATCTCCACGAAACTATTTGTGTTGGTTATTATCATTCTACTATAAATATTAATAAAATTTAAAAAAAAAAATTCTAGCCTATTTTGTAATCATTTAAATTTGAAGTAACTTTAAGTTTAATAATTAAAATGTAAAACTAATTAACACCTGTCTTAATTTTCATTTAAACGTCAATAATTTTCAGAAAATGTTTTAAAACATTCAAGAAGCGTAAAAGCTATATGTAATATTTTATTATTTAAATAAACTTATTCGTTTCTTTTAAATAAAAATTATGTAATAATATAATCCTGCATGCAAATTTTTCATTGTGGCTGTTATATTTAATACAACAGGAAACATGACTAATAATAAACTGTTATACAAAATAAATGGCTAGCAGTCATCACTCACATTTGTATATATAAAAATTTATACACTCTTCAGTTAATATTTAATTTGCCTATTTAAAAATAAAAATAATAATATTAAAAAAAATTAATTAAACTTATAAAAATTATAAATGTAGATGATAGCTTTTATTTATCACAAATTGTCTTACGAAAATTTAAAAATGTTATTTAATAAATATAAAAATTATCTTTTAATTTTTATAGATCGATAAAACTATTTTCTTATGCATTTAAACTTTAATTTATAATTCAAAATGTGTTTTGGGTTCAAAAAAATAATTACTTTAAAATGTAAAATAAAGTATATATCATCATTATTTTAAAAAATTCGCTTAAAACACTTCTCCTATCCGAATTTACTCATATATTTCTTTGAGTTTCTTGGTTTCTTTGAAATTTATTGCTGAAAAATCTACTATTAATTTCATTGTTTTACAAATTACGGAATAAAAATTACACTTATCTCAAGTAATTATTTCTTTGAAGTCCAATTTAAGTGGCAAATACGTTTAGTTTTTTTTTTTTTTTTTAAACATGTATGTAACGTTAAAGGAAGATTAATTTTATGTTAAAGAAGTTTTAAAAAATTTATATTAGAATATATTTTAGATACAATTGTACATTTCCATGTGAATGTGCGCGAGCGTGTGTAAGCTTAAAGCAACATATAAACTAAGATATAAAAGCAACATTAAAAACTAAGAAAAAAAAATTAAGATATAGTACAAAATTATAAAAACTGACTTAAAATGACAATTTTTTTTTGCTTCTTGGATGTAATTTTACATACGTCAATCGACGTAATTAACTATATAAAAATATAAATATCAAACATTATTTCTTGAGTAAAACAGCAAAGTTTTTTTTATATAGTGAAATTAAAGAATGATACATTAAAAGTATGATACTTTTAATGACAGTATAAAACAAAAAGACATTAATTGATCAGAAATAAAATTTATGTTTTATACTTAAAAAAAAAAAAAAATTATAACTTTTTAAAGTTCATTCAGCTACTTAAAACACAAACACAACTCATATCCACTTTTCCAAGTATTACAAAATAACAGAAAAAACTAACTATATATAATTACTTTGTTATTCCTCATGCACCTGCATTGTTTTTGTTAGAGCAATATGCAAGTATACAGCATATGTGGGTACATATGCTGTATACTAAAAACAAAATTAACTTACTTGTCTAAACTTATGAAACAAAACTTATTTGCCTAATCATGAAACAAAACACTTACTCTAACTGTACGTTTAATTTTCCTGAAAATGATTCTGTTACGTTAAAAAAAAAACACAGAGAAATAAAATTCCTTATATCTTCAACCAAAAAATTAATGTGTATAAATTTAGTCTAGTATTTTTCACTTCATTCAAGTTAACATGTTAATATAAGTAAATAACAAATCTGTGCTAAAAAATGCAAATAGAAATAAAAGATCGGCAATTATAATTCTTTATGAATATAATTAAGATAAAAAAAGGTAGATTTTAACAAAACTGAAAATGTTGAAAAAAATAGAATATTAAAAAATTTGATTTACACACACACACACACACACACACACACACACACACACACACACACAAATATATATATGATTTAGCTACTTATATTTTTGTATTTTAAAAATTTTAGAATACGTAAAACTTAAAAAAAAAAGTAGTTTATCCTTCTTTATGGTTCATAATAAAACATATAAAAGTGGAATTTTATATACATTTTATTCGTTAACTGTAAATGAAACACAGTAATATATGTTAAAATAAAAAAATAAAATTAATGGCCTATTATAGACTTAATTTCATCATAAATTAATAAAATAAAAATTTTGTTTTAGATAATAACAAGTTATATTTTAAATGTAATTTAAAACTTTTTAAAATGGATTTTATTATCAGCTTTTAACATATTTTAAATGTATATTATAAATATCCAGTTTTACATAATTAATAATGTAATAATAATTTTATTAACAGAATTAATCATCGTAAAATAATTTATATATTTAAAAAATTTTAGAGTTTTCTCATTTAATAAAATACCTAACTTCTTTTTTTCTTTTTCTTTTTTACAAGAAACAACTTAAAGTGTACTTGGTGGGTAGTAGTAATAAAAGTTTTCTAACGTTTGTAAAATAATTAAATTTAAATTAAAATAAATCTTCCGCATTCAGTTCAGTTATTTTACAACTAAAAAAAAAGGAAGAATTTTATTAAAAAAAGTAAGATTACTTTTTTTTAAACCAGCAATATATTCAGTTAATAATTAACTTCCTCTCTTTTTCTTTTTTTATGATCTTTCAAAACACTGTTTATTGATACCATACATAAACGTCTGATGTTTCATTTTATGAAAAAAAATAAACGAAAATAAAAGATTAATTAAACAAACAAGGTAATCCTGATTGTTGAATGTGTTTATTTATTCTATAGTTACGGACTGCACTATTATGAATGCATGTAATTCCAAAATTTATTTTGAAAAATAATCATAATTGATTTGAACTTAAAAAAAAAATGATTTTAATTTAATTAATAGGATAGGTTAAAATTGGGACATCAGATTTAACTCGTGATTCCAGTTCTATTACACATTTTATATAATTTCAATTCTATTTACTTTGTAAAACACATTTAAGTTCATCTATTCATTAAATATTATTAAGGAAAACAATATTTATAAATTGTGTAGCATATGACTTAACAATCAAGATGGGTTATCCAGATTTATGGACTTATATACTCAACTAAGTTAAATTAAGATAGTCATATTTTTATGAAAAAAAAAAAAAAAACTTTCTGGTAAGTTATAATATTTTAATACAGTAATAATACAATTAATAATAATGAATACTATTATTATTGTTTTACCTTTAACGTGGACAGATATTCTGTATTCCACATGGAGATAAAAATTTATCGTCACGCCCATTGGTTGAGGGGGTCCACTGTATTATAAGTACTCCGAAGGCGGTTGAATTTCAAACAGGACGTAAAAGTCCTAAATTCTCGCGACACCACACAGAAAGTTCCGGCGCAAGCAGTTGTGAGTAGTAGTGAATAGTGAACGCAAGACTTTAAATCGGCTGCTAAACGTTCTTGTTTTAGACGACGGTGAACCGTACACCGGTCCAAAATGAAAATCAGATTCCACTTAGCAGCGAGTCGCCGAAAACCTTGGAGCAAACCGTGAAATAAAATAATATTCTTTACTTTTTAGTCTTTTTCCAATTTCATATGCGTGTCTCGTATGGAGGTTACATTCGAACTGAGTCTAGACGCTAAGGAGTCATTCAGGCTAGTGGAAGGGAGGTCACGTGGCTACGCCTCGTAAATTACAGCTTTAACTAAGTGCTCGCCTAGGAATTTCCTTGGAATCTGCTATTCTTCCGGTAAAATTAACTTAAAAACTACCAGTTTACACAAGTAAATAATAACTAAAACAAAAAGAAAATAAAAAGGTAATAAAAATTACATAAGAGAGGATGATTATACGTCGCGACACTTATATATATATCGTTTTACACAGTGTTATAAATAAATCGGTTATAAAATAAACCATTCACAGCTACTTAAAATTTTAAATAAAAAATTAATTAATTGAAAATTATTATTTTTCATACGAACCCGTCACTAGCATAAATCATTTGGAGGAAATGTTTCAGTACTACCGTATATTTAATTTCTGTTACTGATCATGCACAATTACTATATATAATCATGTGGTTCCGTACACGATAAATACTGTTTTTTGCGTGCGCGCGCACAAAACATACACACTTATGTATGTATGTTATGTATATAAATAAATATATATATGTATTTATATACATAACATACATACATAACATAACATATATATATATAAATTTTGTTAGTTTCTAGGATCAACTTCATGCTGTATGCATGTATATACATGTATAATTACATCAATAGATACCTCATCAAAAACATATTATGTCATCAAAAACTACGACGTATTATTTATATTTTACTTCTTGTTAAACATACTGCTTTTTTTGGTCTTTTAAGGCCACATTGGACCACTTTAGTCAATTATTTCTGGATTTTGGTAATTATTTTTCTTTTTCCTTGGTGCTTTTTTTTATCTTCCAAGTATTTTTTTATTCTGTCAGAGCGTTCCTTTCTTACTTCTGAAATTTCCCTTTTAACCAGACCTTTTTTTATTTTCTTCAATTTTGAACCTACTGTTTTTGTCTTTTATTATTGGCTTCAGTTGGCCTGTTTTTCCGATCAAGTTCTCTATAGTTCATCGAGCATCCCTCATATCCTCTTTTATTTCTTTAATCCACACTGGAGGGACCTTCTTTTTCCATATATTGTTTTAAAACATACTGCTTTAATATTTGATTATTAATATTTAAATTATTTAACTAGTTAGACGATAGTTGTGTTTTTTGTGGATGACTTAAAAGAAAAAAAAAAAAACACAGTTGAAGCATTTAACATTTACGGCCAATTACTATTAAATCTATGTTAATCCATACAATTTCATTTCTTTATCAACCAGACCTGATTTCCCACGCTTGTAAAAAGCGCATAACAAATTAGAATGTAACCTTAAACCGCTTAAAAAAAAAAAAAAAAAATTTTTGTCAAACTCGCCTAGTTAATTTTTTTACCGAAAATATTTCACTTATTAATTACATTTTTTTTTTTATGAAAATAGTATATATATATATATATATATATATATATATATATATATCAGATAGAAATATTTACTTTTTAAATTTATAATAGTTGTTGCTGGTATTAAAATACTGACGCTAAAAAGAAAATTCTATAATAATTAAAACTACCAATTAATTATTAAAAATGTGGTAATACAGATGAAAAAAAAAACATTAACTGTTCGAATAATACAAGAAGAGCTGTGAAAAGAACAAACGTAAACAATGTCCTACAGAATAGAAACAGTCAAATAGAATTTTAGAACAGAAAAACAAGTACCTGTAAATTTTATTTATGTAATCCTTTTATAAAGTTTTAACTACCGCGTTTAATTAGACATTGTAATGTTTATAAGTTTACATGAGTAAGAAAAAAAAAAATCAGGATAATGACTTTATTTTTTATTTTTATATAAAAAAGAAGAAAAACAGAATTCCTTAATTTAATTATAGCATAAAACCTTTTATTCGTTAGCATAATTTATTACTTTTATTTGTTATTTATTTATTTGTTACTTACTTTTATTTGTTAGCATAATAAAAAAATCGTTAAAAAATATCATCACCTCTTCTAGTCACACCATATTTTTATAATTGATTTTGAAGCTCTATAATAGCAATTAAAAATTCTGGATAATCCTATTTAGATTTGTAATCAATTTTTTTAATTTTATTAACTTATGCAGTTTCATTATTTTTCTTTTCTGTAATAATTGGAAAAAGTAATGTTAAGTTTAATTACTTTTTTTTATGTAATACAATTTTATGGGGCTTCGGTATATGCAAAAAAAAAAATCTGAAAAATGTTTCCTATTAACTTCTTTCTAATAACTAAACATTTCTTATGGTATATCCAAATTTTGGCGTTTTTGATCGATTACGGTTTTCCATTTATTGGAAATTTTTTAAGGAATACCTGGTTTAGTAAAAAACAATCATTATTTTTAAAAATTAGTAAAGTATGTATATTTGTTGTTTCTAATTGAATACTTACTTCTTTAAAAAAAAGGACATTAAATATTACCTACAAATAAGATGTAAATCGTAATTATGATATGCTTATTCTACAAGTTACAAGTTAAATTCGTTTCAAAGTGTATCACTGAAAACCTTTCATGCACGATCCCGAAAAAAGTAAGTACTGTTGGAGATAAAACTATAGAAAGCGTAATTAAATAATGGGTTTCTACTTGAGTTTTACATGAAAGGTAAAAATATAACGCAATAAAAAGTATCTGTAAGAAGTAATAAAAAATATTCATCACAATTCTGCGACAGAACAAGTAATTGCAAAGAAAAATAAAACTCTCGTATCCTGTAATAAATGTAAAACATTAAAATTTCTGTTAAATTTGTGTGACCTGTATCAGATAATCCGATTTCTTTTAATAATAAACCGAAGGAATATAAGAATTACTTTTTTAAAATTTAACAGGGAGTCTATGCTTTACAAAACAGTCTCTTACATAACTAAACGGCAACACAAAATACCATCATACGAATAAAAAACAATGCTATTCTTTTGTCGTAAATGGTTATGAAAATTTTAATGTACAATTTATTCTTATAACTACTTATAATTAACAGTTATCGCGCGATGTATTTTCTGTTAAGTTTAAAGCTTAATAAAAATTTCTTTCAAAACAACGATAAAATACCCCAGTTTGTTTTCTGTTAACCATAAAATTTTACTTAATTACTTAAATTCTTAAACAATAACTAAAGACCAAAATAATATATCCTTGTTTGACTTTGTTTTATCCTAACACGTTTTACCCCTTGTGAAAAAATAATCTAAAAATGTACCAAATTAAATTACTAATAATTAATATTTTCTAATTGTTTTCTCAAAATGTTTGTGCTTTCAATCAAAGTTAAACGGTTTTTTTTTCAGATACGTGTTATTTCAGTGAGAAATTAATATTTAAAAAAAAAAAGCTGATACTTATGTTTTGTTGAATAATGCTATGTACGAAACAACAAAAATAAATAAAACGGATTGATTATTTTATAACAAAGTAACATCCTAGAACTGTTTATAAAAAGTCTGAAGCGGACATCACGTAACTTCCTTGTACGAAGAATAAAAAATAATACCATTCTAAATTATAATTTTTAATTAATATTAAATAATCAGATATTTCACCAAATCTATTACAACATATATATACATATGTAAAAATGCCTATTAAATTACACATACACATTTTTAAAAGTCCATAAACTTTTATTCCACTATAACTTCTGATTTTTATTTAATAATTTTTTTTTTATTATTATTGAATTATTATTTATTGTAAAAATTATTTTATAATCACGGGTTATTATTATTAATAAATTAGTATATTGAAATTAAAAAAAAAGTTAAAAAATGAAAAGGAGATGAAGTTTGATTCGAACCGATGTGCCTTCCTTTGTAAGATCCAAATATTTCGTTAATTAACATTTTATTTGACTACAACTCTGGAATAAATGAAAATAAGTACCACTTATGATATATCATTGTAAAGCTTTTAATGAGGGCTTATTACTGCAGTTAAGAAAAAGTTCAAAATCTACTTTTTTTTTAATTTTGGTCTTTTTTGGACACTTTTGGTTCAGTCGATTGCAATAAAAAGGAAAAGTGCAAAACTAGATGTTACGATAGTCATAAGTTGAAAATTTCAACATTCTACGGCGAATCGTTTTTGAGTTATACGAGATATGTAACTACGAACATATATACACACACGTCATGCCAAAACTAGTCAAAATGGATTCAGGGATGGTCAAAATGGATATTTCCGTTGAAATTTGAAAAGCGAAATTTTTTGCAATTACATTACTTCCACGAATTTCGTATAAGGAAGTAAAAAAATGTATATTTATTTATATGAACTTGCGATTACAAAACAGTTATCCTACGTAGATAAATTATAAGACTAAATAATACTAGATAAATTATAAGAGTAAATAATACCTATAAAAATTTATATGTTAACACCTACTATTATTTTTTTCCCCCACCATTTGTTTATTAACCATCGGTTCCAAGTAAGGATCCTCAACTAAATCGAACTGCAATAAGCAAATGACAGGTTTTAAACGAACAGTCCCAATAACAGTACACATTCAATCAGATATAAATAAAATACATACGCATACATATTTATAAAATTCATGTATACAGTATAAACAAACTCGCTCTGAATAAGATCACGTATGTGCAAACATTTAATGAAAAACAATGGAAAAAAATAACAATAGACAGACATTAAAAATAAGAAAAGTGATTAACTTAAAGAATAATAATTATTAAACGATTTGAAGTTTTTAATTATATCATTAATAAAAGTATGAAAAAAGTTAAACTTTTGAAGCTTTAGAAAACAAAATGCGAGAAACAGAACTAAATTTTGTGGAACGTGGATTCAAATAGATTGAACAAAAAACTTTTGTAATAAATTACGGAAGTATAAAACTCCGCTCTCATATATAGAACAAGTAAAGAAGATATAAAGAAAGCAAACATAGAAATTAATGATGGCAGAATTTAGAGAAAAAACTGCCGAATAGAGATTCTTGTGAATGCAAAAAAATAAGAGAGACCATGTACTAAACATTAAAATGAAAAACACAGCATAGTGAAAGAGTTGTGGAAGACAAAGAGGGAAAATCAAAACAAAGAGATTAAAATATTTGCATGTCCTCTGCAGCCTGTTGGGAAAACCTAATAGACAAAGGCAAATAAGTAGTATCATAACAAGCTAATGGAGATAAATGGAAAGAGGCAAGGCTCCTCATCAAGGTATAGAAAGATGCTCATCACATGTGTGATATTGCAATAACTTAAGAATCACTTAGAGATTCCCTCAAGTCCAGCATGTGAAGGCGTTTCAGTCGCTGGAAATCCTCGCTGTTCTCTGGGAGATTAACTGCTAAGAAATTAGCATGATTATCTAATCGCTGTCTCTAATTTGAACCAAGCTGTTTGATCTCCTTGAATATAAGGTAATTCTATATAATTGTGATTTCTTCGTTCAGTGCGAATCACAGTGTCTCTGCAATGGATCTCGCCAACTTACTCTAGCATGTTGTGAAATCTTAATGTTACTTTTGCTCGTCGTACCCCACACCTTTATGCTTCATCGAAATCAGTTTTAAAATCACTTTGAATATTAAAAGTTAGTTGGATAGCGCTAAGTGTGTGTTTCTGCGTAACAAGCAATAAAGCTTCTTGTATCTCGTATTTAACCGTTTCCTTTTTTCCACACAGATACTTCCACGTCAAACAACAATCAATGTAAAGCCCAAAGTACCGTTTGCGGTCAGAGTGTGGGATGAAAACTTCATCTTGGTGGAGCCGGAGACTCACCTCTTTTCATTGCAAATTTGCAATGAAAATAGGTGAGTCTAATCTCCAATGAATGGAGATTTGCTGAGGCTAATTAAGGATCTACGTCAACAGGCAGGATTACAGTATTATCACCAACGAGACAACAGTGATATGGTTCGGAGCCGAAAGATCCGCAATTAAAATTGAGTACAGGAATGGTCCTTTGACCAAAATTTGTGGATTCCCTGATCTAATGTCAAAGAATCCAGATAATTCATAGCTGTATCTGATCTGAGATAAACGTCCCTCCAGGTAATTCCGAAGAAACCAGGTATAACGGTTAAGGAAAGCTACATTTCAGCTTACGGAGCAGACTAAGCAGCTAAACCTTGTCAAAGGTTTGCTGCATATCCATGAAAGCCACGAGACAGAACCTCTTGTCTTCTAGGCCGTTAGTAATGAATGACATTAACAGTTCTGTGCGTTATTTCAATGGTAGAATATCCATTTCTGAACAAAATCGATGATCTGGAATAACTTTTCCCGCTCTAATGTCGACCACAGTCTTCGAAGATCAGTTTCTCAAACACCTTCGACTGAATCAGGTCTAAAGGAAGTTACGTCGTGAACAGATTTACCTGGTTTCAGAATCATCACTACTTGAGGAATATTTTTGATTTTGAGATGTACGATCTTAGAAAGATGCCACTGAAATGGTGTGTAATGTACTTGATGGCTTTGATAAAGAGTATAACTAGCAATTTATGCGTTACCATGGTCGAAACCTGGAACTTTCTTTGATCATTCCTCTTCTTTGATTACCCATAGTATCTCCTTCATTGAAATGGGCCTAATCGGAAGGCCTAAAGGCACTGTCCAAGTGCAATTTTCACACATGCAAATATTCACAAAGTTCATCCAACTCTATCCAAGTGAGAAGTATTCTTAAGATAGTCTTTGAAAGTCTCATTCCTAATGGTCTTCAGCGGTCTTTTCAATCTGCTTGCAGTCCTGTTGAGGCATGTTTTGTCCTCCAGTCTCCTGCAGCATTGTCACTTCCTTCTGAGTCGTCTCTTTGTTTTAATTAGGTCCATCAACTCTCTGGGATAGTGCGTGTCTTTTCTCCCCTCATATTTTTTTTCTTAGATGTCAGTCGCTTTGCTCCCTCTTGCACGGTTGAGGTCAAATAGTGCGTTGCATAATCGATGTCATCAAAACATTTCAATGGAACCGTTCAATCATCTCTACTTCAACCCAGTCTTGATATGAGTCCCAGTCCGTCCTGTCGTTATGAAGGATAGGCGACTTCCTCTTTCTTAATACCATCCTATTTGAAGTAGTAGAATAGGCCAGTGCTCCAATGTTGAGCTGTAAAGGTGTTAACTATTTTTAACTGAGATGTATAGAGACTACACACCTGAAATGACGTAGAAGCCCGGTATCTTAGTCAGGTCTGTAGACCAGTATGTAGGCTGTAACCCTGAGACTACATTTAGCTTGATTGAAAATACAACTCCTTAACGTTCTTCCTCTAGTTTTTTCAAGTGAAGAGTCTCAAAAACTTGCTGGTGGCTAGATTTCTTAATATTATCTCGTGGATCATCAGTAGTCTAGTTAGTCGGCAAGAAGAATTGGAATCACTAGCATTTACCGAATCCTATGACGTCATTTTTATCTCGCGGAAACACATTTCACAAATCGGAATTACTCGTATCTTTGGGTTTGGGGATTCCCTATGTATATCACCGACTGCCTGGATTCTGTACAGATCAGAGTCAAGTACCTCAGTCGAGATTCTGGAGTGGCTGGACCCAATCAGATTATCTGCGCTGTCCTGTCCTCCTCGCCATATGACAGTGAGTGATGCTATTCTTTACAGTCCTATGACAGCGAGTTATTATTGTTATTCTTTGCAACTCTAGGTTCCTGTTCACCGCAGAACTGAAACGCAATACACTCTCTACTGACAAAAAATATAAACAAACAAAAAATTTGTTTTATATTTCTTAGATAAGTGGTGATCTCTTTAACTGTGGTGATTTCAGTATGACAAAGCCCTTGTAGTCTTGTCTGGAAATATTATCATAACTTTTTTTTTTAAATTTCAGCTTTATTATTACTTATTTACACCTTTTTTAAAATATTTTTATCTATTTTTTATAAACTGCATTGCTAACTTTACAACTTACAAACGAATAGCCTACAATGAAAAAACTTTAATCGTAAACAAATGTAATTTAAAAAAAAAATTGCAAATTGCTTTTATAGCATTATTTCACATTTTTTCTAATTAGCAAGTGACACATATTAGCCATTACAATTGTAATTTTATTTAAGTAATATAAAATACTGAATGATATTACCACTTAAAGTAATAATTAAATATAAATCAGAGACATCTGTAAAATCTATTTAAAAAAAAAGAAGAAAATGAAACGAAAAACAAAATTGAACTTAATTACTTCTATATCAAAGTTAGGTTAATATTTCATCTACAAGAATTTTAACCAGATATTCTATAAATTTAAAAAAGAAATACATTATTCAACCCATATTATAACTTCCAATAAAATAATTCACCAAAATAATTTTAAGTGTAAAACACTAATAGAAAATAAAATTAAAATTATTTAAATTAAAATAAAATTAAAATTGAAAATAATAATAGAACTACTATTTTCTATTTAATGCTATTGATACATCGAAAAATGAATTAAAATTTTCCCATTACATACTTTTTAGTGGAGTTGAACATAAAATATACTACTACACATGAACTACATATATATATATATATGAACTACTGCTATATATGAACTACAGTAAAAAATTCATATTCTTTCTACACTTTTCCCTTTTTTTCAAACCCTTCTCACAGTTAAATCAACCGTTTTACATACCTTCTCAACATCTCGCAATTCAAATAAATTCATTCTGGTAAGCGTAAGAGGAATTAAGAGGTTCGATAACTATGACAGATTTATAACTAACTTAGTTAGTGGACTTTGTCCAATAGGTGGACAATTCTCATCGCTTTTTATCTGCTTTTGTTTTACCACCATCTTTCAGTGGTTCTGTTACAAAAATAAAAGTAGTATTTTTTTTTTATTATTTAAAGAATTTTAATGATTTTTTTATTGATGAATTTTTTTAAAATTCATCAGTAAAAAAATATGTATTTAAAAAAAAGTTATATTTATATTTTACACTGTTAAAATGTGTTTTTACTCGCTTAACGAACTAACAGAGGTGTTTTCTAAATATCTCATTCCTTCATAAATCAATAATTTTTGTGATTTATGAATAAAACATTGAGTTATATTTCGTAATACATTAAAGTTAGTCTTAAAAATATAATGTTACGCGTAGATTAGTTTTTCGTTTTATAAACTATTAGTAGAAATAAAGTATATTTGTAAATAATTAATCTATGTTCCAATATTGTTATTCTTATTGCTTAAAAAAAATGTCTTATTAGTAATTAAAAGCTAATAAACAAATTATGCGGGTCTAAAAGCTAAAATATTGCACAAGACGTGTAATAATATGTTATTTCTACAATTAAAGCATGCCGGTGCTAAGAATAATTCCCACATGGATAATAAGTTATTCAAAGTCGTAAATCAAGAGGTATTAAATCCAGTATTAATTGTCTGTCTGCTAGGTACGATGCAAACACAGTCAGATGCGTTAATGAAGCTCACCTGTCTGAACTATTTGATTTACAATCTTTTTTAATCTACGCAGTAAATTATTAACTACAGTTTGTGGTGATACATATTACTCGTATGTTTATTATTTTGTTGTGATCATTTATTCTGTGATATAACTTTTGAAATATCGGTATCGAAATATTAAATCAGCAAATTGTTTGTTTTGTTTTGTAATTATTTAATTTATATTTTTTTCTTTTTATTTATTAGTATATTTAATTTTTTAAATGAGTAACGTTAATAAATTTAGAAGCGTTTGGAGGAAGGTTTAGAATTAATAAACTTAAGTTACAATTTTATCCTAGATTTAGAAAATTTATATCACTTATATTTTGTGCATAAAAATCAGATTGGGAAAATTTAACATAATTTTTCTACAACCAAAAATTTATTATAATAGATTGAAATTTGATTTATTTAGCAAAACACTTACAAGGACTGATTCCAAATCAATCTGTATAATTCTCTCGGCAATCTCTCGGGCGATAATTCGAAAGCCAAAAGTAAGGAAAAAGGTTCATACAAACGTAGATCAGAAAACTCTACTCTTTTTCTATTTAGCCTCTGGACCCACCGTAAAGTATTACTTCAGAGGATAATTAAGAATGATATGTATGAATATAAATGAAGTATAATCTTGTACATCTCAGATTGACTCCTGAGACGTATGGTTAATTAAAACCAAACCACCGAAGAAAACCGATAACCACGCTCTAACATATCTATCATATAATGTACAGATCAGCTCGGCGATTCCCCGCTACCGGGCACATCTAGTAGCATCATCATTCTTATTAGTAGTAGCTCTAACTTCTGTTATATGATGCCTCAATTCTTCATATGTGGTAATACAAGGGGTATAAACAAACGACTTCATCCAATCCCAAAGGAAAAAGTCCACTGGCGTGAGATCGAGAGAGCGAGATTGCCATTTTACTGGTCCGTTTCGACCAATCCATCGCTTACTAAATGTTTTATTTAATGATTCATCACATCACGACAGTAGTGAGCAATTGCGCTATTATTGAAAAACCACAACCGCACTTTATCTGCAAGTGGAATATTTTCTAAGAGTTACATCAGATTTGTTGGCAAAAAGTGCAAGTGCCGCTCTCCATTAAGCCTTGACGGTAAGAAACAAGGGCCTATGAGATTATCAACAAGAAGACCACACACATTAAACGTAAAAGTGCATTGGAAATGACTTTTGGAAATCTCACGGCGATTTTCTTCTGTCTAATTGTGAGTGTTTTGATAATTTACAATTATCATTTCTTTTAAAAAATAATTCATCAATAACTTGGGAAATCGGGATGATACGAGTGTTTACATTTTCTAATTAAACATCCAATGAATTTCATCCTTTTATCAAAATCACGTGGTAATAACTAATTTTGTATGGAGTGGGTATAATTTTTGCTCCCGCAACGTTCACCACACATTTTATTGCGAAACATTAAAGCAATGTGACAACCTTTCTAGTGCTTGAGGTGGGAGATGATTGTACAGCATTCAATATTGCTTACTCAGCGTTGACAATTCTCACTACATGTTCACGACTAGTATCGAATCGTTGCGGTGTAAGCACAAGTATTTCCCGAACTCGTCTGTTTCGGTGAACCCGCTGAACTATTTCACCGGGTTGGTCTAGTGGTTAACGGGACATCGCAAATCAGCTGATTTCGAAGTCGAGAGTTCTAAGGTTCAAATCCTAATAAAGACAAAACTTTTTATACGGATTTGTATACTAGATCGTGGATACCGGTGTTCTTTGATGGTTGGGTTTCAATTAACCACACATTTCAGGGGTGGTCGAGACCTTTGATTGTACAAGACTACACTTCATTTACATTCATACATTTCATCCTCATTCACCCTTTGAAGTAATACCTTACGGTAGTTCATGAGGCTAAACAGATAAAGAGAGAGCGTAATATTTAATCGGTACATGGTATATAAATATTTATAAATATTCTCCTATAAATCTTTGTCTGGGAAACTAATAATTCATAATTAAGTTTTTTGATAGTTTTTATAGGAAAAAGAGCGAATCATCTGCCTAATAATTTACCCGTAATTAGTAGTGTCAAGGCTTTGTAAAATTAGCTGATTGTAAGGATTAAATCAGCCATTCAGTTAATAAAATAATAACGATTTTTAGATACTATGTTAAATATTGGTTTAATTGTAATTTTTACAACACTGTTTTTAGACAATTCCCAACTAAAGAATTTTTTTACTATTTAAAATTGGTATTTCTAAAACTTCTATCACTCAAACTTTGCTAACATCCGCAAGGTGCACTCCGTTGTTAAACGAGATTAAAACCATTATACTTATCGAGTAAAAGTAAGATTTCATAATCTTTTCTAATATTTTCCTAATGTAGTTATCAGCTAATAATAAATTACATTTTAGTTGATACCTCATGCAAAGCAGAATGTATTTTGTACGGTGATATAAAAAAAAAAAATAAATAAATAAAAAAAAATAAAAGAATGATAATTTATTTCAGTCAGTTTTTTATTATATTAAGTACGTGTATTTGACAAATCTATAGAATCTATAACCAAAATAACAACCAGTTACTACATAAAACAAACATATGTAAGAACAAAAAACTCAAAAGAGAATTTATTATATATACCATTTATCATCCATCAATAATGTTCTACACTTATAATAATAGAAATCTGAAATGTTGCCAATGATTGAAATAAAAATATACAATGTTTAATTAATTTTTCCATTAAATTTATAATGTGGTATTAAAAAGATTGCCAAATGATACGATCAATATTTTCTATTAAGATCTTGCAGCCAGAATGAAGGAAATTCACCATTTACTAAACCAAAAAAATTAAATAAATCTTTTCAAGTATATTCTAGCACGGGAATCGAATAAATAGGTTAATTTATTTTTTAAAAACAATATTTTAGTTTTACTACAGAGAATCATAATCATCAATTTACTAAACTATTTAAACAAAATTTCATTTTATTTGATATTAATCGTTAAGTTTCATAACCAGACACATCATTTTTTTCGAAATTCTGATTTTTACAGTTTTAGTATCTCTATAACATTTTACATCATATGTAAAAATCATTTTACATATTATACATTCTACATATTCACGGGAATATCATTTTACATAATATACTCATCATGTAATCGTTTTACATATTATACGGGAAAAAATTGATTTAATGTGTCAAAAGAGGTGTCACAAATTAAAAGCCAAAGAGTTTAATTCAATTTTAAAAGAAAAACGTGCTGTCCTATTGACAGTAACATTTTATTTGCAGAAAAATCAAGTGCTACCGAAAGTTCCAGACCAAAGCGCTTATTATTCACGACAGCTTTACAATTACAATCTCACTGTAGTTTTGGGTGATTAAAAAAACAGACAACCTAACAGAAATGTATTTATCTATCAGTGAAACGAAAGTGAAATGAAAAAAGCTCTACTGAAGTATGTTCAGCTGTATGCTATTGTCCTTCTCTCATTGAAATTCCAGAAGAAATCAAAGTTGTGCGCCTTGCGTCAGAAAGGTGTGGCGGACAAAATAAAAATCATTTTATGATGGGAATGTTTAGTTCCTGGTTATTAAATAATGCTCCAAAAAATATTAAATTAACTGAATATATTTTTCCTATGGTTGGACATTCGTTCCTACCACAGTATAGAATTTTTGGACGAATTGAAAAGGTAATTAAAAAATTCAGCATTATTTTAGACTCAATCGAGTAATCAAATATTTTTCCCTCATTGGAACTTTAATACGATAAGGTTTTTGATTAGAAGCAGTCCGTCTCTGAAGTAATGCGCCCTCCTGGTCAGTGGTATTTTAAATTTAATCCTTCGAAACGTTTTTTTTCAAACTTAATCATAAGAGAGATAATGTCCTCATAAAAGGTGAAGTTCATTATAGAACAGAATAAGGAGTGCACAAAAGTGTGTGTAAACGTTCAAAAACATTTAAAGACATGGTATTTCCAAAGATAATACCAGCTGGTAAGGCCGTACCACAAGTAAAATTAGATGATGTTAAGAAATTGCTAGCAAAACACTTCGGTGAATCCTGGGTTGATTTAAATTCTTTAAAGTATTATAAGAATATTATAGAAAATCAAAATAACAATTTGCAGGAAGATTAAGTTGAGGACGAAGTTATTTATTCATGTAATATTTTTAATTGTGAGGTGGATGAATTAATTGTTTAACTTTTTTTTAATAATAATTGGAATCTAATGGAAAAGACATTATTTTATAATACTTATATAGTATTTTTTAAGCTTTTCAAAAACTACTAATCTATTATAATAATTTAAGATATTTCAGTTAAAATTTTTCACTTTTCTGTAATATTTTATAATCTTTTTAATGGTAGGTAATAATATTACTAGATTTTCTTTTTTTGAACGGTGTTTTACTTTCATAACCAGACAAGCCCACATATTAAGTTTCATAACCAGACACATCAATTATTTAGGCTCAAAACCAGACACGTCAAACACAAAATTTCAATTTTCTGAAAATATAATTATAAATCATTCCTTAAAATTTAGCCAAATAATAGTGATAACAAGACTCAAAAATAAAAAATAAAATGTTAAGGTAACATAATTCCAAATTTTGAGTTCGTAACATAATGGAAAAAAATGTTTTATTTGTTTCCTGTAAAATTTTCCTATTGTGATGTGTCTGGTTATGAAACTAAACGAATCATATATCCGGCTTAATATAAACAGAGATTGCCTACAACAACATTTTAAATTGATACAACATTTTGCAAGAATAGAAAATATATAAATAAGTAATACATAATAAACAAAATAGTAAAGTAAATAAAAACGAAGAAAACATAAATGAAAATAAAAATGATATGATATGACAGTTGTTCATAATTTAGAAAAATATGTTGAACAATAAAATTAAACATCAAGGCCAATCCATAGGTGCGACTTGGCTATTTATGCACTGCAGAAATCTGATCCTTTATTAAGATATGAATGTACACATACATAGATTATATACTATGCGTTGTTATTTTAATTAAGAATTTTTAATACTTATTTGTATTTCATTAATAATTAAAAATTTATTTTTTTTAAATTTAAATTTTTTTCTAAATTAACAAGTACAGCATACTTATTACTCTATAGATGTATACCGACAAGCCCGCGAGTACAAAATCTCATATATACGAGTGACATTCAGTAATTAACTAAACTCGCTAGCTAACCAAAAAAATATGTATGAATTTATGTATTTGAACAACACAATCAGAAGTAATTTTTTTTTACATTGTTAACAAATTGTTGCTTCATCAGAAGACTTGAGGTGTTCAATTATGTAATGACATGTTTTTATAGTAGCAGATTTTTAACCACTGTATTACATATATATATGATCACGATGTACATACATAAGTACAATTAAAAAATCGTGTTTAAATTTAAATTGAGTTTCTCAAAAGCTTAATTTTAAAAGTAGAGATAAACTTCGATCTGAAAGATTACAGTTGAATTAGTAACTCCAAATTAAATGCAAGAGTACTGAAAATGAGAATACATTAGAACATTTCCAGTGTGTAAGTATCAGTAGTTCTGCGGTTAAAAATAGATAATTCTATGGATACAAAACTGAAAAGATGTAGAAGCTGGTTCTTAAAGATTTTACATTGGATTAGAAATCAGGTAGGATTCCAACCTGTAAACTTTTGAAAAATTAAACACAAATTAAGATTTATGTTAAGTATTTAAAAAAAAAAAAAAAAATAGAAAATTAGATTAATCTGAATTAAATTTACTACTAAAAATAAATGGTCATTTCGATTATTAAACAGTTGTCAGCAGACAAGGAGGAAAAGTATACTTAAAAAAGTTGTTAATTTAAAAAATAAATTAAAAAAAATATTAAAATTACTATCTTATAAATAAACAATATTTTTATTATAAAATTGTGAATAAATAAAATAAAATAATAAATGAATTTGGAATTATTTATTTGAACTTGAACTTTTATCTGTTTAACCTCCGGAACTACCGTTAAAGTATTATTTCAGAGAATGAATGAGGATGATGTGTATGAATGTGAATGAAGTGTAGTCTTGTACAATCTCAGGTCGACCACTCCT
>JAAAKQ030470066.1:0-12346 GCA_010016005.3 Zanna intricata | reverse complement strand
AGGGTTCATTCCATGTTAAGGAGTAACACAGAAACCAAGTAAATCTCTCTTCCATTTTGTGTATATATATATATATATGTAAATTTCAAGTAATAATGGTAGATATTTTAGGTTGCTATCTTCTTATATACTGAGATAAATTCAATCAAGCTGTTGAGTTTGCATTTTTACATCAAAAGTATAATAATGTAAATACATAGTTTCTTATAAAAATGTGTATATTATATATTTTTGTTTTGTTTCTTCATTAAGTATAGGACTGTTTTTTTTTTTTAATGTAGTTTTTCTTTATTATTTGTAGGATGTTCTTAACTTCTGTGTTATAGAAATTAGGGTTTAGTTAATCTGGTTATTTTGTGTCAAAGTAATCTTTTAACAGTCAGTTTTTTTTATATGCTCACTTGTTGACCCTTGGGGCTCAGATCTGCCCAGTTGAATCCTGGAGCTAACTCAGGTGCTCCTTGGAGCCTCTTGGGATGAAGGGCCCCCATAGCTACAGAGCTTGCTTTGCTTGCCATTCCCAATTTGCCAGGGGTACTGATGCTCTGGACACTTGCAGAGCTTGTTTTGGTCATCATTCCCATCTACCCAGAGGGCTCCACCCCCTGGCTCGGCACTGTACGTTATCCTTATGGCTGTGAGAATCATACTGATAAATAATAATTATGGTATTCAGACTTTGTAGAAACCTGAAACAAAACTAAATTACTAAAGATATAATAATAGTATTCATGTAACTGAAGTACACACAAATATTTGACTATGAAAAATTTATAACTTATTTCTTTGCTATGGTACAGAAATATAATAATGAAGTAAAAGGATTAATCTGTTTTTTCCTTAATGAATACTCAAGCCTGTGATGGTTGTATTTCTTAGTTTTTGATAATTGATTCTTGTGTATTTTTTTAGTGCTGAATCCGAAAATAATCTTTATTTTTTTTCATCACGTCAGGATTTTTTACAAATCGCAAATTTCAAGATTTGAAAAGGTAGAAAAATTGCAAAATGTGATATAATAATATATATATTATAATAAATAATATAAAATATTCACTTTTTCGGCTTTTACTATGTATTCTTACAATATTTGATTGGTCTGAAGAGGAGGGCGAAATTTCTAATGAAAATTGCCACAAAATAAGCCTAATTTCTATTATAGTGCATTTTAAATTAACTTATTCTTATCTATTTAATTAATCTTTATGAGATAAATCATGCCTTTAGAAACCACTCCTCCTCTTCACCCACCCTTAATTACAAATTATGTAAAATACTCACAGTTTATTCCATGTGTCAAAGTTTCTTCAAATATATACCCTGCTTGGAACTTTTTCTTTTATGTTCATCTCGGTGTAACATCTACCAATAGTCTGCCATTATCATATACCATTTTCCCTCATACCTCACATCCATTTTTTCATGTCCTGATGAAATCTCTTGCCCATCTCTTTATTAACGGCATCCAGATATTTTTAGGAAAATAGTCTACATGTGAATTTAGGAAGTGGACCTTCAAGTTCGTGGAACAGCCTAAATTTTTGTACTTCCACACCATGTTCTCAACTATTGATTTCGAATTCGGATCCTTCTTATTGCCCAGAAACTTGGTTACTATGTCTTTAAAGGCATGGCTCCCCCATGCTTGTTTTTCTGCAACTTTCATTTGTTTCTCAAAATTACCATAGTTGAAAAGATTTCTAATGTCGGGACCAGTAAAGACATCCGCTTTTATTTTGACAGTTGATAAGACTCGTAAGAAATTTGTTACAGATGTATTTAAAACATTTACCTTAATTTTGTAAGGCTTTGACAAATTGCTTCATCAAGCAAGTCTTGATATGCAGAGGTGAAAGGAGAGCTTTATTTGGATCTATGAGACTTTTCAGAGCAAAATTTTTGTTCCAGGTTTTAATGAAGGTCTTTTTGGAAAATTTTTCATTATCCAATGATTTTCTGTACTATAATGTTCACACAAAAAACAAGGAACGTTGCTCCTACAAGCATCAACATTATTTTGTTTTCGCTGCACATAATCCACTTATAACTGTTGTATTTAATTTTATTGAGAATGAATTCCAAATTAATATAACCCTCTTTTAAATGCGCAGAATGTTTGGTGGGTGTTATTGGATATGTTCTCTCATTGTGAAGAGGGACAACTTTGAGGCTTCTTTGAACAAATCTATGAACAGTCTCCAATATGTACTTTCGTATAGAATGCTAAATTAAGTAAAAAAGTACATATACACCAGTACAGGAGACTAATTTTCCTTCTTTTGAAAAATATAGAAGAAACTCCTTTTTTCTGTACTTGAACCCAAAACTGAGGCACCAGTTGTTAGTGGGTTTTTTCTTTAAGCCTTGAACCAAGCAGTTATGAATTTTCTTTGGAGAGGTGTAAGTTTCAAACCAAATCATTTAGTTCAGACTGTGAATAAAGCTCTGGTACATAGCTATTCGGGTTTCTATTCCTTGTTGTTTTCTTCGTTTAAAAGAAGATAACACTCATTGTGTTCATTAATTGTAAAAAAGCATTTGATAAAGTAGAATGTGACATTTTATTTAATATAATGATAGGAATTAATTGCCAGGACCATAGGGTGATGTATACAAGCAATTGAGAGATGTGGAGACCACCAACAGGAAGTATAGATAAAGAGAGATGTCAGGCAAGATTGCTCATTGTCGGATATGTTGTTCAATGCATATTCACAATGCTGTACTATCAAAAATAAAACAATAATTAATGGTACTGAAAAGGGTGGTGGGAAGCACGGACACCATAACAACCATATACACATGAAAATACACATAAATTAGGATAAAAATGGACATAAATTAGTGTGTGAAGGAATTCACCTACCTTAAAAGCTTAATTATATCAGATGGGTGAAGCTTGAAGGACATTATTACAGAATAAAACAGGCAAAATTAGCATTCTGTAAAAAAATTAAGAGATTTTCCTCAATCAATATAAACAAAAAATGGAGAAAACAGTTGATAAAGATATTTGTATGAAATGTTTTTTCCATATGGCAGTGAAACATGGGCCGTAAGGGCAAAAGGGAAAGAAGGATTAGATGCATTTGAGCAGTGGTGCTAGTGACAGATGTTGAAGATTATATGGAAGAAGAAAATAATCAATGAAGAAGTGTTACGAAGGATTAATGAAGTGCCATGTTTATGGAGCTTATTAAAGAAGTGGTGAGACGCATGGAAAAAACATGTACTATGGCATAACAGTTTGTTGTACACCTTAATAGAGAGTACAATTGAAGGAAACAATGCAAGAGAAAAACCAAGACTAAAGTATGTTGAACAGACCATACACGATGTTGGGTGATTAGCACATGACAGAACTGCCTGGAGGAAGACTGCTGCAAACCAATCCTAGGATTGATTACTACAAGAAGAAGATATCTTTCAAGTATGTTTTAATACAGAAAACAAAATAAGATTAGAAACTTACAAGCTTTAAATCTAAGAAAAAACAGAATACAAATAATTTTCTTTTTCTTTTAATTTCTGATAGATTACTTATATCTAGACCATTATATAAAAAGAAAAAGAGTTTTTTGTTTGTTCAGGATAAACAAAAAAACTACTTGATTAATCAAGTAATCAAGTGTTGTAATTAATTACAACAAATTTTTAACCATGTTTCTTGGCATAACTGAAAGGGTTTTTGCTATATTTCATCTTGAAAAATCTCCAAAAAATATATATATATATAGTAGTGGAGATTTGATGGTTGAAGCCTTTATCATAGCCTTCATCAGATTTTGCTTTGCTAGTGCAAAACTTTTCTTTGCTCTTGGCAGAAACTCTCATTTAGGTAGACAGTAATAAATATCACAATTTAAATCAAAGTGTTGTGTAGAAAAATCATACTTCACTCTTACCTCTTGCAGCAGTGATCTCTTCCCTATCAATCCAATGCAAAAATTGATTATAATCACTGGTGATTATAATCGTTATGCTTTTGTAGTTTATGACAACAATCGATCCATTGATGGGATGGTGTAAGGCCAGACTCACTGAGATTTTTTTTGGTGCTGGAATGATAATACACTCTTTGAATTTGTCAGGCACTATACCGGTTTCATAAATATTGCAGACTAACTCGTTACTATTGTATAAGCTGTTTCCAGATTTAGTTGTCCATCAACCTCTTTTGATCAGCCTTGTTGGAGGCTCTCTCTCTGAATTCCTCTGCTTTCCTTTTAATAACTTTTTTACTTTTCTTTATTCCCTTCTAACTTCCTCTGTTTCTGGCCTCTTTAGTTCCCTTCTGTGTTCTATCATTTGGATCAGCTCTTCCATCATTTACTCATTTCAAATGCTGCTCCAGATAAATCCTTTTTGATTGCATCCATTTCTTCTCTATAATTCCTTCATGATAATTCACTAAATATTTTTACTTTTATTTTATTTTTATTTTTTTATTTTTATTTTTATTTTATTTTACTTTTACTTTTATTAGACAAATATTTCCATTTGCTCTACAGTCTTTGATCTGTTTCTTAAATCTACTTCTGACCAAAATATAATCTATTTGGTATTGCCTTAACTCTCCAGAATTTTTGAAGTATAATGTCTATGTGTATGTTGGTGAAATAAACTATTAGTTACTACCAATCAGAACTCCACCAAATGTTCTTCATGTTCATTCATTTTTCATGCCCAAACAGTCCATCTATTACCTACCCTCTCTCATAACAACAACAATAAAGTCTTCCACAATGATGAGGTTCGAATTGCTCTGTACAAGCCTAATGTCTTTGTTCATCCATCATAAGCAATTTACATTTCTTCAACACTGTGTGCTGAGGTTGGCATATACCTTTGTATTATCACAATTTCAGCAGGTTTGGTATCTAATTTGACTAATATTGTTCTTCCACTGTATTGCACATCCCTTAACATTCTGTCCGGTCCTTTCTTCTCCCTCCCTGGCCTTGACTGTCCTTTATTGTTCCCTTTGGATCACTCTGTTTTCCCCATTCCAAAAAGTTCCCTTAATTGGCCATTTTGTTTCTGCTATTCCAAGAAGATCCACTTTCATCTTACTCATTTCTAGTTTTAGGTTTTCAAGTTTGCTGCATTGTAATAATGTGTGGACATTTCAATTCTATTTGATTACTCGCTGCCTTTTTCTTAGGTTTTTGCTTTGTTAGGGCTAGATCTTTAACAGTCCCCTCCTCGAGATCCAAATGGGGGATGGTTACTCTGGAAACATTTACTAAAGCACACTCTGCCATAATTTCAACTGCTGATATTTGGGATGTCCTTGTAGACCTTTAACGGAGTGGTTTCCTTGAAAGAATATGGTATATATTTTCCAATAAAACCTCTTGAAGATTTTAAGTTTTCTGCCTGATTGGAAAATTTTTTTTACTCTATAGTAATAAACAGCAAATATTATAACACTATTATTCATAACACTTATACACTAAACCAAAAATGTTTAATTGCATTAGTACAATAAAAAAAATATGTAATTAAATAACCAGTCACAAAAAAATCAGTTTTTTTTCTGTATGAATCACATTAAAGAAAAGGACATGGTTATAAAAAAATGTTTAACAACCAAATGGCAATAACGTACAACTTGTACAATGGAAATGTAAAATTACATTTATCAAGAGTACAATACTGAATGATCTTAAAAAATGACTTCAGAATAAATAATATACTTGACTGTGTAATTAATAAGATAAATAAATTAGTTTGTTAAAAGTTAATGAGAAGGTAGGAGCTAAGTAAAATTGAAGATGGGACAAAACTGCACATCAAATAGGTTGGGTGCTTTATTTAAAAAAAAAGATTAATAAAGGATTAACTTTGATAAGAGGAACATTTTATTTTTAATAATTTTAATATACCTAATTTTACCGCAAATAACAACTACATTCAATTTTACATTTTATAATTGTTTAATTAAACAATGGTTGTTGTAGTACATATTAGATACAGATATACTGTAAACTTACTTGAAGGAACTTGAACATCCATGAAGGAAAATTTTAATAGAAGGGAAACAATATATTTTGGATATTATCCAAAATGTAGAAAGGGACTTTTTGCCACATTTGATTCTCTTTTTTTTCTAAAATAGTTAAATAATTGGGTACACACATTTGGACTCTAATATTATTCATATCATGAATGAGAAGAAAATGAAAAGAGATGAAGATGAGGTTGCTTGGGTCGTAGTTAAAAATAAATTGGCAAGAGTTACCAGTATACTAACCCATCACAATATTCTTAGCTTTCTGTTTCTCTCTAAAGGATCTCTTCAAAAAAATAAGTAAGTGAAAAGAAAAATTCTTGGGTTAAAAATTTAAAATAAAATTTTCAAAGTTACATTACAAATTTTTATGACTGCCAATATCATTTTAAAAAAAAAACAAAGTGTTAACATAACTTTTTTCTTTATAATTTTCTGTATGAAACATTTCTGATATCTCTATAAATAAAAAAATAAATAATTGTTTTTATTATATACCAATAATTTTAATTCTGTTTCTAACTATTTATATTAATTCATTTTGTAACAATTCGCTATAAAAGTAGTATCAATAATTTTATTTAATTATTTCTAAATTAATAATAAGTATTCAAAGTTTTTATAAATAACTATTTGTTTCCTACAGAATTAAAAATGTTTAAGTTTGAGCTCTTGTATATACACTAATTATAAAAATATTGTGGCATAGGAGAATCAAATTATGATTATCTCTGTTTAACTACTCATATATGAAATCTTCATCTTCTGCAAATTGTTTGAAAATAGAACTCTAGATTTTTATTCAAATAGTAACTGAAATATTGATTTTATTTTATAAAAATCATTCAAATGTAGTATAGGATTTGGGAAGTAATCATCCTGTCAATTCCTGGATTTGCCTCTATCATCATGTTAGAATTGTGAAAATATTATATGAATTCAAAATTTATAAATTTTAAAGACGTGCTGTTTTTAACAATATCTCATTTTACTTTATGATATTCTCTTTGCATTTTAAAAATGTCAGATTTATTTCATGAAAATTATATTAAATAATAAAACATTTCAGTTTAAAAAAAAAAAATAAACTTATATCATGGATCAGTTTGACTCTAAAATACTGTGAAATAATTATTATAATTGTGTGAAAATAATTGTTAAACCAATTTATGATTTTGACTTCTGAAATGTCAAAGATAAAAAGTATTTTAGATATAAACTAGTATAGAGTCACCCATATTGAAATATGAAAATGTAAACATCTTATATAAAAATGTAAATAATTTGTATTAAATTCAGAAATTAATAAGTGACATCTAAAAGGTGTCATTCATTATTTACTTAAATATTTGTAAAATATACAGTTGTCTGAAAAAAATGCTTTCCAGTTCACTGTGTAATTTGCTATGTAAAAAAAATGAGCAGATAAGAAACATTACTGACTTCATTAATGATAAAATTAATTTGAATAGAAATAACTAGATTGTGGTAGTGGAAACAATAAAATACCAGAAAATTCTTATGAAAAGATTTGTCAATTATGTTTAGTATTCCTGTAACCTTATATGCAGAACTGATGATATATAAATTGAACTGAAGTAATTTATTGAAGATTTTAAAGAATGTTAACAATTATTTCCAAATAGAATTGCACCAAACTTAAGCAAAATCAAAGTAGTTTAATTGAAATGATAGAGAAAAAAATTATTACTTGAAAATTGTTTCTTCAGAATTTTTTATTATCTTTCAAGAGAAAGTCATATTTTAAAAATACACTAACAAACCCAGTGGGTTTGTTGCTACTCATATAAATATTATTTAACTGATCAACGATGATTTTGTTAAATGAGAGTGAATAACTGATTCTTATAATATTTTTCATGCTGATTTCAAATACGAAATCAGAATTCTTCTATCAGGCTTAGTTTTTTTGTAACTACCATGCTTATTTTCAGGTAGTATCATGCATGAACTCTGTAAGCATAGATTTTGTGAATTCATTTTATTATATTATTTATCAATTAAATAGCTTTTGTTTATTTATTACAGTCCCTTAATTGTTGTCAGATTGATTTGTTAGCCATTAGTCATCATATTTATTATTTACACACTAATTAAAATGAACAAGAATGTGACTCATTCTTCCTATTTTCATCTTACTATAAAAATATTATCATCCACTCATTAGTTATTTCTGTCATTATGTTTACTTATAAACTGTCAAGCAGACTCAAGAGTTAATTTAATTTTCATTCGAGTATGTGGTCTCATGTAACATTTAGTTTTGTAGCTAGCTTTCATATTTGTGGGTATATGTTGTACAATAAAGTGAGTATATGTTTATTGAATTAATGTGTTTATAAAGTGTTTCTTTTTAAACATTATTAGTTATTGTAATGAATTAACAATGTTTCACAGTTTCATTAATCATACATGGATCATTAATGCAGTTGCATTAATCAGATGTAGATGATTTCTGCTACATCAGTGATGAGATAACACTGAAGTCTCAGAAAAGAAATATAACTCCACTGAGTCATATGAACTGTATTTTGGATGAAAATAAGATGATCAGGACAAATCTTGGGCTCCTCATATTTACTGTTCTTCTTGCATAACATTGTTTACTAGTTGGCTAAAGGTTTGCATCCCAATGGTTTGGAGAGAACCAAAGGATCACACCAGAGCCTGTTATTTTTGTGTAATAAAAATATTTGTCATAACAGCTAAAACTAGGTGTACTGTTTGAAGAATGTTTGAATAACTTGTAGTTTGCTGCATGGAAGTCATTTCAAAATGTGGTTCCTTATCATTCCCTGTTATTTTAAAACAACTGCCTTGGAAACCATAAGGCCAGTAACTACATAGAACTTGTGAGTGAACTCACAAAAGTACTTTAAAAGTACAAAGAACTTGAGTGTAACATGTCAACCCACCAGGTTGGTCTAGTGGTTAACGCGACATCACAAATCAGCTGATTTCGAAGTCGAGAGTTCTAAGGTTCAAATCCTAGTGAAAGTAGTTATTTTATACGGATCTGAATACTAGATCGTGGATACCAGTGTTCTTTGGTGGTTGGGTTTCAACTAACCACATTTCTCAGGAGTGGTCAACCTGAGATTGTACAAGACTACACTTCATTCCAATTCTTACACGTCATCCTTATTCATCCTCTGAAGTAATACCTTAACGGTAGTTCCGGAGGCTAAACAGATAAAAGAGAAAAGAGAATGTAACATGTCACTCAAAACCCATTTCTTACATTTCCATTTGAGAATTTTTTCCCTTACAATCTTGGCACTTTCAGTGATGAACATGGAGAAAACTTTCACCAGGCGATATTAACAATAGAAACACAATTCCAGGGAGAATGGAACTCAAAAACTGTAGCTGATTACTCTTGGGATTTAAAGAGGTATTTACCTACCTCTTTAAACCTTCCTCTTTGGATTTTTTGATCCAAAAGAAATAGATTTTAGGTGAGTACAAAATGCATGTTATGTATTGCCATACGTTCACCATAATTTGTTTTCAAATAAATTTCAATTACAAAAAAACTCAGCCCAATAGAAAAAATCTATTAACATATATGAAATCAACATAAAAAATACTATAAGAATCAGCTACACACTCTCATGTCAATCAGCTGTTCACTCTAACAAACAAAAAATTAAATTTTGTTGATCTTTGTTATTACCCCAAGAAACTAAGATAAATACAAAGTTTTAGAACTTTGCAACTAATAAAATAGGGTTTGAAATAACTTCCCCTTTTGAAATTAGTGTTCCCTAAGGAACACTAATACCTATTGTCTTAAATAACAATAATTGTATCAGTACATATATTTTCATGTTATTTTACAGATATAAGATATTTTCATGAATGAGAATTGGTCAACTTTGCCTTTATTTGTGCCTGAATTATGGTAGATATGAATCTGAATAATCTGTGACAAACAACTCGAATTATGAATTATTATCTGCATTTCATTCAAGTTTTATTATTTCTTTCATGTTAAAAATTAGCAGGATATCCTTTCATTCAAATTTTAACTGAAATATTAGAATTTATTTTCATATACTTGATAAGTACTCAAACACAGAAAGCAGTTTTGGGACATGAATATCACAGTTGGATCCTAAGCTGTTTGTGATGACCATTCAAAAACATACAAAAAATATCTGAAGAATGGTACTGGTTCTATTGATAAGTTTATGTAAATTTATTAAATCGTTTAACCATTTAATTTTTTATTCAGAGGAGATAAAGAATTTGAGAAATTGCATTGATTTTTTAATTTTTATTTACAGGATTTTTTGCAATTGGAGATTACATTACTTCTGATTCAGTTCCTTATTTACAATTGATGAAAGAGGATATTTACTATGAACACGTTCTAACAGTTGTTCCAAAAGGTAACTAGTGAAAAAAATGCTGCGTAGTCATTTTTAATCATATTATGTTATTTTGTTGATACATTCGTTACACATTTATTCTTATTATTTTTTATAATAATCAAATTTTTTATAATGTTGATATGGTAAACTAATAGATGTAACATAATTTACTTCTTAATGATTACTAAAAATAATCAATATAGCATATAAAAACATTAGGATCTGATTAAAGTTACATTATTTTGAAATTATTTCTTCAGTGTTTCACATTTCTTCTCTTGTTAAAAACAGAGGCTTGAATGACACCATGAGATAGTAAATTCTGTTGATTTTTACAATAATTTGTGTCAAATGTAAAGTTTGATGCAGTTCTGTTTATTTGTGCAGATCAGAGTGTATTTTGATTATTCCTTTTTGCTATTTCCTGTAAGAAATTTTGCATATGTTTTAACTTTCTCTAAATATTGTGTTAAAAATTTCACAATATTTTATATTTCCTCTAAGATTATCATAATTACTTGAGTGTTATTTTTCGTCCTTCCTAGCATTGTCACTAACATTTGTAGTTTATATGTTTTGTACTTCATCCTCAAAACTACTTTTAACATTGAGTCTTCCTGAATTGAGATTGTCAAATAAATAGTGATGTTAAGCTCCTCCCACTCTTCACCTTTACTTTCATGGCTTCTTCTGCTTTGTCCCTTTCACTTTAACGGTTAATACTGCAGTGATCGCGCGGTTCAGCCAATACACAATTGGTCGTGTGGAGTATTATTGTAATCCACAAGAATTTTTTTTGTTTTAATTTTTTTTAAATTAATTTTTATTAAAGTTGGGGTTATGTGAAACAAAGTGAAACACAAATTGTAATGTAACTCTCAAATATACCAATATTGAAAATTATAATTATTATTAGCAAAAAAAAAAACTTATGATTTTTTAAAAACAACTTACTTTTAACTCCAAAATCGATTAATATTTAGAACACAAAGTAATAATACATGTTACATTTTTAGAACATAAAAAAAATGACAGAAACTATTGCATATTTACAATAACAGATCTATGATGAAAATCACTTTCCTGTCATAATTTTTATATAGGTTTAAAATATGATACATGATAATTTTCAAAAAAATAAAACTTATGGTATTTACAAAACAAATTTACTTGAAAACTCCAAAATAGATTCCATATTTAGAATACAAAATAATAATACTTATTACATATTTCAAACACAAAGTGACAAACAACTCTATTACATATTTAGAATAAAAATAAAAATCTCTGTTGAAAAATACTTTTTTGTCATAATTTATACAAGTATAAGTTTAAAATATTTATTTTGAAAATATTACAGTTGTTACTACAACCCAAAACTTATTTAAAATACAAACTTACATGAAAATTTCAATATTGATTACATATTTAGAACACAAAATAAGTAACAAAAAATGCTTTGTTTTCATAAATATATCTGATAACTTATGTGGAAGAATTTTTACTCAAAACAATTTATACACACGCTTTGTTGGTAGTCTGGAAAAACCAAATTATTACACTAAGTGCACTTCTTCCTGGTGAATTTATTACAAGCTTGTCCACAAACAAAACACCTTCCCAAGCCTGCAGTTTTTGGTAGAGCTGGTGGAGCTTCTTCAATTTCAAGCAAAGGTTTATCTCTGTGTTTGATCTCCCTTCATATCGTTTCCAAGGTTTCATGCTGATGTGTAGTGCTGATTTCAACAAGCCAAAAGCCAAATCCTGCAGAAACTCTTTGCGACTGACCTTTAATGTGGTTTTTATTTATTCTAAAAAAATTTAAAGCGTTTACTTCTGCTAGATTCATTATTTTTTTTTTTTTTTTTTTGTCTTCAGTCATTTGACTGGTTTGATGCAGCTCTCCAAGATTCCCTATCTAGTTCCAGTCGTTTCA
>JAAAKQ030470055.1:12015-23736 GCA_010016005.3 Zanna intricata | reverse complement strand
ATTAACATATCAAAATTTTGTTTGTACCGTATGAATCACCAATTCTTTGTTAACCTACCCTAATTTTGTGAGATTTTCAGATGAAAAATAAACGAGAAATCATGTGTGTAACTATTGAAAGTTTTTGCATCGGCTGCATTTAAAAATATGGCCGTAGCCAAAAGGTTAAGAATGAAATTGAATCTGTGAAGTTTACAGCATGTATTCAAACAGGAGTAGAAAATTCAATATTTTGTATTGAACAAATTTCTATCTTCATTAAATAAATTGATGCAAACTATTGTGTTAAATGATACTTAAGTTTCAATTACATACTTTTTGTATGTGGATCTAATATTATATTATGTGGCTTTCTAATATTTTTTTGTACATTAAATAATTAAATGAAAGAAAATAAAATTACTTTCTAAACAATTTTAATGCATTACCGAATCAAAATATGCATGATAGTGAATGGATTAATTTTAAACTAGGTGGAAGTATTGAGAGTAAAAATTGTATAAAGATGATTAAAATTGGAACATACAAAACTTGTAGGATTTGCTGCTGACTATGATCAAAAAGCACTTAAAGATCTACTCTTAATTAGACTGCTAATATTACTCTAAAGATCTACTCTTAATCGGTCTACTAATATTAGTCTTTAATGCATTGATTGTATTTGTCTTGCTACAGTTTTCATTTTGTTAATGAAGGAAATATATTTGAACTACAGAAAAATGTTAGTTTGTTACGTTAAATCACTTCCCGCTTAAATTTATAAAAATAAACAACTGTTGTAGTTTTGTTTTATATTATTACTTGAAATAAACAAATTAAGACTGGTGTGTTCATTTTATTTACTTTTATTTCATTTAGAAAATAACAAATGAAAGATATTAGTTTCAAAAAGTATTTAAAATTAAGTTATTTAAAAACTTAGAATTGGGTAGTTATTTCAGTTAAGCAATTGTTGATGGTAGATGCCGAGAGAATGGGATGTAACAGAAAATAAGTAACTAAATAAAAAGTATTTATCAACATATTAAGATATTTAAGATCACCCTAAAATTTAGTTTTATGCTTTTAGAATAAGAATAAAAAACACAATCAACTTGTCATTTTAGATAATTTTATTAGTAACTTTTAGATTTACTTACTAAGTTAATTGGACTAACTTCGTAGTAACTCTAGAAATAACAAAAAGTTTGATAAAAAAAAAATTAAGATCCAATTAATTATAATAATAATTACTTAAAATATCATTCTAGTTTACTTACTTTTAAATAGATTGCTTCTAAGTTAACTGGACTACCAAGGATTCATTAATTGAACTTCCCAATGCTACTTTTGATCAATTTTAAATCTGCTCCCTATTTTATTGTATCCAAAATAATATATAATTAAAAAAAGTTTAAATGTAAATAAATTCATTAAAATGGTTAGTTATTGACATAACGAACATAACTAACTGCAGGTTAGTTTCAATAACTACTAACTACATGTTAGTTATATTATAACTAGGATAGGATGTGAGCATCCTATAAAAACTATACCATAAAAATAATGAAAAATAAATTAAAAAGTATCCAAGAAGATCCAAAATTTATTGAAGTATCATCACTATTATAAAAAATTATGTTACCAAAACTATCTTGAATTTAATAACAAATGTTATACACAAAAAAATACCTTACCAATGGGATTATCAGCAATTATGTTAAAATATATTTACTGAATTTTGAGAGTAAATTAGTGCAAGGTATCACTCATACATGTAAAAAAAGTTTTAATATGGACACGATTGATATTCGCATTATTTATAGCTGGCTAATAAAGAGTGAACATGTAATAATATTAAATTAAAATTCTTATAACAAAAATGTAAAACTCGCATTTGAAACAGATAATAATCCTTTTTTTTGTCTTCAATCATTTGACTAGTTTGATGCAGCTGTCCAAGATTCTCTATCTAGTGCCAGTCATTACATTTCAGTGTACACCTCCTACATCTTACATTCCTAACAGTTTGTTTTACATATTCCAAACGTTGCCTGCCTGCACAATTTTTCCCATCTAGCTGACCTTCCAATATCAAAGCAACTATTCCAGGATGCCTTAATTTGTGGCCTATAAGTCTGTCTCTTCTTTTAACTTTATTTTTCCGAATACTTCTTTTTTCATCAATATGCTGCAACACCTCTTCATTTGTCACTTGATCCACCCATCTGATTTTTAACATTCTCGTGTAACACCACATTTCAAAGGCTTCTAATCTTTTCTTCTCAGGTACTCAGATCATCCAAGTTTCACTTCCATATAAAGCTATGCTCCAAACATATACTTTCAGAAACATTTTCCTGACGTTTAAATTAATTTTTGATGTAATCAAATTATATTTCTGAATCTAAGCTTGTTTCACCTGTGCTATTTGGCATTTTATATTGCTTCTGCTTCGTCCATCTTTAGTAATTCTGCTTCCCAAATAACAAAATTCTTCTACCAGTTTTTAATTCATTTCCTCCGTATAACTTTTCAGTATGTTCCACCCATCTATTGATCTTTTCTTTCGTATTATAAATCTGTATACCATCTTTATTTAACACATTACTGGCTTTTAATTTATATATCACAAAATTCTCCTTTACTTTCCTGTATGCTCCGTCTGTTTTACTAATGATCATTTCTCTTTCTACTTCTGAACATTTTTCTTTAATCCACTCTTCTTTTGTTAATTTGTACTTTCTGTTTACGGTATTTCTTAACTGTCGATACTTCCTTTCTTCATCACTTCATCAGTTTCTTCATCACTACTAGCCTTCTTATAATTTCTATATTCATCCATCAGCTGAAATATATCCTCTGACATCAGATAAGAGTAGATAATATATAACAGATAATAATAGTGTTAAATTATTTAGATATAAATATGAAAACAACTAAATTGAAATATCTTTATATATCTTATCCTATTATCTAACAATTCTTAAAAAATCAAATCATCTTAGGTCTCATAAAATTAACACTTAAAAAAGAAAAGTTAAATGATGAAATAAATATTATAAAATCTATACTGGTTGAAAATATATGTACTAATATTTTTGTAGTAATAAACTAGTATTCAAAATTAGTTGTTTAGAATATAAAAATATTTTGATTTTTAAACTTTTTAAGGTTTTCCATGGGAAAATTAATTTTTTGGTCCTTACCTTATTTTGGCTCAGGTGCAACATATCTGTACTAAATTTTGCTGTTTTAGGACATAAAGACATCTTTAGTATTAAATGAAAAGAGAAGTAATAAAACTTGCTTTCATGTATGATTAACTTGTATTTAGTGTAATTATTTTTTTTTTTTTTTTATGTGTAGGTCTTGACACAGCAGCATATGCCTCAGCCTGGAGATCAACAATCACAGCAGCAGTATTATTCTACCAGTGGGCAAGCCCAGCAACAGCAACCACAGCAGTCTATTGATATCTTACAACAGGACCAGATGAATTCTCAGCAGCAACATTCAGTAAGTTGTTTCAGTATTGTTTATTGTTAAGTAAATATACTATATGTTTCAGTTATGCACTTCACTAACAGAAATTTTTTTTTGCATTTACTGAAGAATTATGTATCAAATGTAACATTTAATAACACAAAATCATCTAAACATTTTTAGTTGACGTTTTTTATTTAGTAATGTTACCATCGATCACAGTGCTATATTTGCATTTCATTATTATATGTTTATTTTATTATGTGATTTACGCTTTTATATGTATCTAATCAAGAAGAAGATATTATGTTGTTGGGTTAAATGATTATGAAAGTGTAAATTGTAGTTAGGAATTGAAGCTTAAGATTGAGTGTTGTAGAAGCCATCATATTGCTACACTAGCTGGCTGGCAATGAAATACTTAAAAAGTATACTGCTGTATAGATTTTACAGTAAAATATTTCCATGTGCACTATGACAAATTTAGTATTATTTTGAGATATTTGATCAAGTGATGTATGATTGGATAGCTTATCTGTTGATCATCCTGTTAAAATGTTCTTTTTTTCTAAATTGAATTATAATTATTTTTTAAATCTTATAGTTTCTAATGTAATTATAACCTGTTGATATTAAGATTTTATTAACATTTCTTATTTTTCCTTAGCTCAAATGGGAATGTTGCATTGGTTATTTTACCAAAATTTGTCTTGCATTTGATGCACTGAAAGAGTACTATGTTGTCTTTTTTATACAAAATTTTAAATTCAACAGACTCCTCAAATTTTTCTTGTTGATAAAAAATTCGTTAAAATAATAGAAGAAATTTAATACATGTTTTTCATTATTAAAATTCAGATAAGAATAAGTTTCTGCAGATAAGTCAGTTTTATTCTTAGATTTTTTATGATAAAAAAGTTTTGCTTCATCATGTTTGCATAGTTACTGCATTTTTACTGATTTTTTTTGAAGTAAAGTACAGTATTATTTTTGGTCACATGGTGGGAGTAGGGTAAAAGGGTAAAAATGAATTATTTTTTATATTTTGAGTTATCAGGAGTATAAAAAAATTATTCTTAAATTGGGATTTCCGTAGGTGTTTACATATATATTTATAGGTGTGTATATACAATCCTTCATGTATATATATATACTTTGTCTACGAATCATGAGACCTTGCCAATGGCGAGGGGGCTTGCGTGCTCAGTGATATAGAGTAGCTCCTCGACTGAAGGTGCAACCCCATATCGGAGAGGTATCTGTTGAGAGTCAGACTAAGAACTGAAAGAGGGTAGCACCTCTTTTAGTAGTTTTTAAGGGCGTAGGTCAGGAGGACTTAAACGGCCATAGCAACATCACTCAACCTTTTGAGTAATGCGCAGCTGAAAGCAATGGAAAACTACAGCCCTTTTTTTTTTCCAAGAAAATGTTGCTCTCTGCATTTCCATAAACAAAGATGGAGGCGCTTTCTGTGGTAAAAATTTCCATAGGTAAACTAGTCCCCCGTTTGGATCTCAGGGTGGGAACTACTAAGGAAGAGGTCACCAGAAAAATTAAAAAATAACATTCTACGAATCAGAGCATGGAATGTTAGAAGTCTAAAAAAGGTTGGTTAGGTTAGAAAATTTAAAGAGGAAATGGAGAGATTAAATGTAGATGTAATAGGAATTAGCGAGGTTTTGTGGGAAGAGGAAAACGACTTGGTCAGATGATTTTAGAATAATTAACTACAAGTGCCCATGTTGATGATGATCATGAGGTGGAGTATGTATACGAAGCAATTAAACATGTAAAAGGGATGAAAATTTAATAATAGTTGGAGATTGGAATGGAAGTATCAGAAAAGCCAAGGAAGGAAGTATTGTGGGTGAATATGGGCTGGGCAAAAGAAATGAAAGAGGCCACTGACTTATGCACTAAGTATAATCTAATTGCCAACACCCAGTTTAAAAATCATAATAGAAGAATATACCCATGGAAAAAACCTGGTGATACTGCAAGGTATCAAATAGATTACATCATGGTTAAACAAAGATTTAGAAATCAACTCTTCAGTTGCAAAGCATATCCTGGAGCAGACATTGATAGCGACCATAATTTAGTAATAATGAAATGTAGATTGGGATTTAAAAACCTGAAGAAAAGGGTGTCATGTCTCGTTTGAATTTAGAGAAGCTTGAGAAAAGAGATAAAAAAGAATTTTGAGGAGGTTGCAAGAGGTCTCAGTAAAAATGATCAGGTAGAAAATGTAGAAGAAGAATGGGAGAATGTTAAAAAGGAAATTCTTAAATCAGCAGAAGCGAACATAGGCAGAACAAAGAGAACTGGTAGAAGACCTTGGATATCAGAGGATATATATATATATATATATAATGATGGATAAACATAGAAAGTATAAGAATGCTAGTGATGAAGAGAAGGTAAATGGAACAATCTACAGTTTCAATTAGTGAAAGAAGAGTGGATTAAAGAAAAGTGTTCAGAAGTGCAAAGAGAAATGGACATTGATAAAATAGACAGAGCATACAAGAAAGTAAAGAAGAATTTTGAGTACGTAAATTAAAATCCAAATGTGTTAAATAAAGATGGTACGCCAATTTATAATATGAAAGAAAAGGTCGATAGGTGGGTGGAATATATTGAAGAGTTATAAGGAGCAAATGAATTGAAGACTGGTATTATAGAGGAAGAAAAGGAAGTCGAAGAGGATGAAAAGGGAAATACAATACTGAAATCTGAATTTAATAGATTGTTAAAAGATCTGAATGGCAGAAAGGCTCCTGGGATACTGTAATTCTGATAGAATTACTGCGAAGTGCAGACTAAGAGGTGATAGATAAGATTATGCAAACTAGTGTGTAATATTTATGAAAAAGAGAAGTTCTGTCAGATTTCAGAAAGAGTGTTATTATCATGATTCCAAAGAAAGCAGGAGTAGATAAATGTGAAGAATACAGAACAATTAGCATAACTGCTCATGTATCAAAAATTTTAACTATAATTCTATATAGAAGAATTGAGAGGAGAATGGAAGAAGTATTAGGAGAAGAGCAATTGGGTTACAGGAAAAGTACAGGGACAAGAGAAGCAATTTTAGGCCTCAGATTAATAGCAGAAGGAAGATTAAAGAAGAATGACTAATTTAGGGTTAAAGTGTAGAGATAGAAAAACAATTGCTAATAGTTACAGGAACCATATTGCAACTGTAATAATCGAAGAACATTAAAAGGAAGCCATAATAAAAAAGGGAATCTGACAAGGATGTTCCCTATCCCCGTTACTTTTTAATCTTTATGTAGAACTAGCAGTTGATGAAGTTAAAGAACAGTTGATGATGAGTAACAGCTGATGATGGTATAGTAATTCTAGCAGAAAGTAAAAAAAATTTAGAAGAAACATTGAATGGCATGGATGAAGTCCTACACAAGAACAACAGCATGAATATAAATAAGAAAAAAATGAAAGTAATGAAATGTAATAGAAATAATTAGAGGGATGACTGAATATAAAAATAGGAAGAGAAAAAATTACAGAGGTAGAAGAATTTTGTTATTTGGGATGTAGAGTTACTAAAGATGGATGAAGCAGGAGCAATATAAAATTCCGAATTGCACCAGTGGAATGAGCTTTCAATTGGAAAAATAATTTGCTTGCATCTAAAATTAATTTAAATATCAGGAAAACATTTCTGAAAGTATATGTTTGGAATGTAGCTTTACATGGAAGGGAAACTTGGACGATCAGAATACCTGAGAAGAAAAGATTAGAAGCTTTTGAAGTGTGGAGTTACAGGAGAATGTTAAAAATCAGATGGGTGGATAAAGTGGCAAATGAAAAGATGTTGCGACAAATCAATGAAAAAATTAACATTTGGAAAAATATAGTTAAAAGAAGAGACAGACTATAGGCCACATATTAAGTCATCCTGAAATAGTCGCTTTGTTATTGGAGGGACAGGTAGATGGGAAAAATTGTGCAAGCAGGCAACATTTGAAGTATGTAAAACAAATTGTTAGGGATATAGGTTGTAGGAGGTATACTGAAATGTAATGACTGGTGCTAGATAGGAATCTTTGGAGAGCTGCATCAAACCAGTCAAAAGATTGAAAACAGAAAAAAGTGTACAACATTATGGCTCAAAAATCTCCAAAACAATTTCACCAAAATTGAGATTATGCTTTAGTATTGTATCTGAATTTGTGCATGTAAAAGCAGAGTCGTTCTTGAGTTACACTCAATTTAAGATTGAAGAAATTTGAGAAGAGTAAGTTAGAAGTGTGGTTCGTTATGATGCTGAAAATTGGAATTTTGATGTTTCTTTATTTGCAGTTTGTATTTTTTGCATTAAGAAACCAAATTTAAAAACTATTGAAATATTAGAACCAAATTAAGTTAACAAAAACTGCACAACTTCATAAGCTCTTGTAACGGTTATAAATTTTGACCAAGAGTTTTATAGAATTTAAGTTTGTATGTGTTCAAAATTTGTTTGTCTTCAAAATTTTGCATTAGGACAGTATATGGTTTTAAAATTGTGTAGTTAAATAAATTTATAGCCTCAGCGTAGTTAAATTGATGAAAAGATTTAAGAGTAATTCAGTTCTTATCAAGCGTCATCTGTCTAAAAATAAAATTCTATAGCTGTATGATAACATTCTCGCTGTGTGAACCAAATTTTTTGCACGAATAACGCTGGATTAGTGTGTATACAAACTCGCACAGACTGAGTGGTAGGCAGGAATGATGGTGGGGGCCAGAGACAGCGAGAGCAAGAAAAAAGCATTCCATCGTGAGACTTGGCAGTGATTACATTGTAATGACACTTGATTGTAATATGGTGACAAGTATAGTGTTGCGTGTGTTGAACAAATTTGTTAACAATTAGAGAAGAGTAGAGGTAGGAGGATGTTTTGTTATATTAAAGGTCTCTCTGTATTTAAGTTATAACAAATCCACTACAACACTTACAAGAAAGTGAAGTCAGTACTATAGCTGAAATTTTTAGACTCTTAAAAAAAAACTATTTGTAAAAAAATTGGATTATATATTATGAGAAATCATGTTCAGTTTTTTAATTGTTATTAGTTTCGGATTGGCCAATACTGAATTAGAATAAATATTTATCTATTATTAATGTAAAAATGTGCGTTAGTACAATGAGGGTTATGGGTCATCTTGATGACATCATTAGGATATAGTCTTGTCTGGCGAAGCATAGTCCAGTACATCATTTCACAATTCCCGAACAAGTAATTAAAAAATTTTTTTTAATATTCTTTATGTTTACAAAATTCTGCTTAAATTAATATTATAAAAAACTAAAAGCTTACAATCTTTAGTATTATTGGAAATTTTGTCCTTTGTGTTCTTTTGAATTCTGTACAAAATTTCAGATTAGATAATACATGAATTACAACACTTCCTTTTATAAAGAAATTCAATATTTATGATTGCAAAGATTTAATATTTATGATACGCAGCTGATTACAGATCAATAGAATAAGTTTAAGAGTTTGTTAGCTTTTAATAAGAATAGTTTTAAATAAAGCAGAATAAATTGGCTTTTTAAAGATCATGTTATTGCAACAATCACAAATGGTTCAGATGGCAGTCATACCTGTAATACTACCTTCATTATAGTTGTTGATATTTGGTACTAGCAGGGCTCATAGTTGTAGTTTGGAAATGTTAAAAATCTGGTTAAGTTTCTCTGCCTATAATGTTTAGCTGAATTATGTCTGTTGGTTGATAATTCATCCAATTAACAGTTAATTACTGACTAATTGCTTATTATTTAGTAGATATTCGTTATTAACATTTAACTTGGGTCCTGTTTATATTAGTTTAAAGTGTTAATGATCATGTTTTAATAATAATAATAAAAACAAAATTTCATTCAAAGGTTTTGAACACATGCTTGCTGATATGCACCCAGAAAAATTTGCGTGCGTGTGTGTGTTTGTCAAATTGCATAATAACACAATCCATATATGAATAGCTTTGTAATATTCATGCACTAACTTGCTATGTGTTCACTGTTGCTTGTTGCTTTTTTGCTTATTTTTGTTGCATGATGTCTGTTTGTCACCAGGGTGTGTTCCCCTCACAGATGCAGGGATTGCAGTCTCGGCCATCTCAGCAACAGTTGCAACAGCAGCAGCCCCCGCCACAACAAATAATTCAACCTTCTGTTTCGGTCCCATCACAGCCTGTTCAACAAGACTTGACTCAACATCAACAGCCTCAGTTTGTTATTCAGCAACAAACCCCCCAACAGGCTACAAATGTTCAACAGCATTCAGTTCAAATGCAACAATCACAAATGGTTCAGATGGCAGTCACTTCTCAAACACAACCTGTACTGCAACAATCTTCACAGCAAGCAACAAATATACAACAACCTCTACAGCAAGTAACAAACATCCAACAACCTCCACAGCAAGCAACAAACATCCAACAAACTCCACAGCAAGCAACAAATATACAACAACCTCAACCACAATCACTCTCACAACATCAACAGCAACAACAAACATTTCAGCAGCCACCTATCATGCAACAGCAAACTGTTATTAGTTCTCAGTCGCAGCCTGTGCATCAGCAAAGTACACAACAGACCAATAATATTCAGTATCAGGCTATTCCACAGCAATCACAGATTGGGCAACAAGCGACAGTAACTGCTGTAACATCACAATCACAAACTGTGCATCCGCAGTCAACTCAACAAAATATTAATATATCACCCCAAATGGTTCAGGGACAGCCACAAATGATACAGTCTACTGTTTCATTACAATCAACATCTGTACATCAGCAAACGACTACTCAACAACAAACTGAAAATGTTCAAACACAGCAAACTGTTCAGCAACCACAGATTACGCAGCCTACAATTATCCAACCACAAACTCAAGTGATTCAGGAACAAATATCGAATCAGCAACAACACATTCCTACTTATCAGCAACAACAAACTGAAAATATACAACCACAGCAAACTATTCAGCAGCCGAAGGTTATGCAGCCTACAGTTATCCAATCACAACCCCAAGTGACTCAGGAGCAAATAGTGAATCAGCAACAACACATTCCGACTTATCAGCTACAACAAACTGAAAATATTCAACCACAGCAAACTGTTCAGCAGCCGCAGATTATACAGCCTACAGTTATCCAACCACAATCTCAAGTGTCTCAGGAGCAAATAGTGAATCAGCAACAACACATTCCTACTTATCAGCTACAACAAACTGAAAATATTCAACCACAGCAAACTGTTCAGCAGCCGCATATTATGCAGCCTACAGTTATCCAACCACAATCTCAAGTGTCTCAGGAGCAAATAGCGAATCAACAACACGTTCCTACTTATCAGCAACAACAAACTGAAAATATTCAACCACAGCAAACTGTTCAGCAGCCGCAGGTTATGCAGCCTACAGTTATCCAACCAAAGTCTCAAGTGTCTCAGGAGCAATTAGTGAATCAGCAACAACACATTCCAACTTATCAGCAACAACCAACTGAAAATATTCAACCACAGCAAAATGTTCAGCAACCGCAGTTTATGCAGCCTACAGTTATCCAACCACAATCTCAAATGTCTCAGGAGCAAATAGCGAATCCGCAACAACACATTCCTACTTATCAGCAACAACAGCCCGAAAATATTCAACTACAGCAAACTGTTCAGCAGCCGCAGGTTATACAGCCTACAGTTATCCAACCACAAGCTCAAGTGTCTCAGGAGCAAATAGCGAATCAGCAACAACACAATTCTACTTATCAACAACAACAAACTGAAAATATTCAACCACAGCAAATTGTTCAGCAGCCGCAGGTTATGCAGCCTACAGTTATCCAGCCACAATCTCAAGTGTCTCAGGAGCAAATAGCGAATCAGCAACAACACATTCCTACTTATCAGCAACAACAACCTGAAAATATTCAACCACAGCAAACTGTTCAGCAGCCGCAGGTTATGCAGCCTACAGTTATCCAACCACAATCTCAAGTGTCTCAGGAGAAAATAGCGAATCAGCAACAACACATTCCTACTTATCAGCAACAACAAACTGAAAATATTCAACCTCAGCAAACTGTTCAGCAGCCGCAGGTTATACAACCAACAGTTATCCAACCACAAGCTCAAGTGTCTCAGGAGCAAATAGCGAATCAGCAACAACACATTCCTACTTATCAGCAACAACAACCCGAAAATATTCAACCACAGCAAACTGTTCAGCAGCCGCA
>JAAAKQ030470055.1:0-11915 GCA_010016005.3 Zanna intricata | reverse complement strand
GTTATGCAGCCTACAGTTATCCAGCCACAATCTCAAGTGACTCAGGAGCAAATAGTGAATCAGCAACAACATATTCCTACTTATCAGCAACAACAAACTGAAAATAATCAACCACAGCAAACTGTTCAGCAGCCGCACGTTATGCAGCCTACAGTTATCCAACCACAATCTCAAGTGACTCAGGAGCAAATAGTAAGTCAGCAACAACACATTCCTACTTATCAGCAACAACAAACTGAAAATATTCAACCACAGAAAACTGTTCAGCAGCCGCAGGTTATGCAGCCTACAGTTATCCAACCACAATCTCAAGTGACACAGGAACAAATAGTGAATCAGCAACAACATATTCCTACTTATCAGCAACAACAGACTGAAAATATTCAACTACAGCAAACTATTCAGCAGCCGCAGGTTATACAGCCTACAGTTATCCAACCACAATCTCAAGTGACTCAGGAGCAATTAGTGAATCAGCAACAACACATTCCTACTTATCAGCAACAACAAACTGAAAATATTCAACAACAGCAGGCTGTTCAGCAGTCACAGGTTATGCAGCCCTCAGTTATCCAACCGCAATCTCTAGTGACTCAGGAGCAAATAGTGAATCAGCAACAACATATTCCTACTTATCAGCAACAACAAACTGAAAATATTCAACCACAACAAACTGTTCAGCAGCCACAGGTTATGCAGCCTGCAGTTATCCAACCACAACCTCAAGTGAATCAGGAGCAAATAGTGAGTCAACAACATATTTCTACTTATCAGCATCAACAAACTGAAAATATTCAATCACAACAAAATGTTCAGCAACTGCAGGTTATGCAGCCTACAGTTATCCAGCCTGATCCTAAAGTGATTCAGGAGCAAACAGTGAGTCAACAACAACTCATTCCTACTTATCAGCAACAACAAACTGTTCAGCAACCTCAGGTTATGCAGCCCACAGTTATCCAACCACAACCTCATGTGAATCATGAGCAAATAGTTAGTCAGCAACAACACATTCCTATTTATCAGCAACAACAAACTGAAAATATTCAACCACAGCAAACTGTTCAGCAGCCACAGGTTATGCAGCATACAGTTATCCAACCACAATCTCAAGTGACTCAGGAGCAAGTAGTGAACCAGCAACAACACATTCCTACTTATCATTTGTCCACATCACCGCCATCACCACCACCATGTATGAATTTACCACCAACCCAAGTTGAACAACAAACACAGCAGGTCATTATTCATCAGCAGGAACTTCAAAATCAGCAACAGCAAATTCAGCAGCAGCAGCAGGAAATAAATGTTCCATTACTTGTTGAGCAGACACAGCAGTCTCATATTCCTCAGATTCAATCTCAGCAGCAACAACAGCATTCTCAACAACCTTCTCAACAGCAGCAGGTCTGTACTTAAAGCAAATAATTAATTTGTAAGTATGCCTTGATTTTTTTCTTCAATTATACATTTCTGTTATTTGTGAATCTTAGTTGTTTTCTTAAACTTTTGGCTTTTTAAATTTTTTAGATTTTATTTACTTTTTGTGTTTCTTATAACTTATGGTATAAATTGTGGTGCAGTATTAGAACAGTTACAGTATGTACAGTTATAATTATTAAGTGTAATCATTGTTGTTATAATGACATTAAAGAGATTGACTTAAAACATTCTCCATTAATGCAAAGAAATGTGTTTAAAAAATATAACAAATCAAAATTTAAAAAAAAAAAAAGTTTTAAATAAAATTTTTCACAATCATTGTTGAGATAAGATCTACATTGTGATGAGCTCATAAAAAGATTATTTTTACATTATCATTGTATTACGTTACATCACATTATATTACATAATATATAACCTTTGGGAGGGGGATGCTTACAAAAGGGGTGACTCTTTCTCTTTTTCTGTTTAGCCTCCGGAACCACTGTAAGGTATTATTTCAGCGGATGAGTTAGGATATGTATGAATGTAAATGAAGTGCAGTCTGGTACAGTCTCTGCCATTCTTGAGTTGTGTGGTTAATTGAAACCCAACCACCAAAGACTATTGGTATCCACGATCTAGTATTCAAATCTGAATAAAAGTAAAATTTTCTTTACTAGAATTTGAACCTTAGAACTCTCAACTTTGAAATCAGCTGATTTGTGATGACAAGTTTAACCACTAGACCAACCCAGTAGGTTGCAAAGGGGGGGAACAACTGCAGTATACTGTATTTTTATATTATATACTGCATCTGTATATTGATATTTCGTCAATTTTATTTCTTGTAGCATTTTTTCTGCTTGCATTGTAAAGACTATAAACTAATTTTAATTAAATCTCTCATGTTGTAATCAAATACATAAATGAAATTCATTGACATAAGGCAGGAAGAACAGGAGTGGGTGCAGAAGGGTTGTCAGGTAGGATTTTCAGTCAGGGGGAAGCTATAAACAAAAAATTCATCACTTGTATTAATTAGTATTTAATTACGTTTAGTAATCATTTCTAGTTAAATATTCATCTTCTCCGTATCTGAAAAATAAATTTGTTGCATGAATTATTTGAAAATAATATCATGATAAATTTTTCATGTTTAGCATTGCCTATTGTCTGTTAAATGCATTCTTTAGTGGTCATATTTAAATACAAATTTCTTTTCAAGTTGTTTATAAGTTAGCAAAGTAAAAATACTTGAACATTGTTCCTTACAAATCCCTACACAACTAATAATGTATCATCCACAGTACTCATTTTTGAAAAACAAAGAATATAATAATATCTTTTATTTTTTTGCTATGTTTCATCATTAAGTGAAGCTGAAAAATGGAATGCAATCAGTAATGTAAAATAATTGCCATCATTTCACATTTTGCCATAAGCATAACTTTTATATTCAGAAAAGAGTTATATGTAGAAAATGTAGATATTTTATGCTTATAGTTGTTTTGTAGTAAAATAAATTTGTTTTTTTTTTCTAATGAGCCATTGTTACCTTTAAGTTTTTAGTAAATATTTGTTAAATATTCTTGGTAAAAATTAGTTAGCTTCTTGTGTATTGATTTATAACCTTATAACTTAATGTAAGCATTAAATTGTATTGTACATTCTGTCAAAAACATGTAGTTTTTTTATACTGTATAATATACATTGTTTATTTGTAACATTCTTGATTTTCTTCTATCTTCTGTTGTTTTTTTTTATTTAAGCATTGTTATTAAAATATCTTGTATTATATACTTTATTTCATAAGTTATTTTCAAATAAATTGTGTTTGTTAATTCTGTAAATGTATTTTTTTTTGTTTGTTATTTTAATTTATTTTATTAATTAGTTTTTTCAAATTTTGTAAGGATGCGATTGGTGTGATCTTAAAGAAAATGAATGCATTTTGTGTAGATTAAAAGTTTTGTAGAAAATTGGTCGGCCTTTCTTTCATGTGTGTAGTTTATCTAGTAACTAGAGTTGTACTCCTATGAATTTATGTGTGTGCAGTTTTTAGAATACTAGACTCCTTTTAGAATTATAATTGGAAATAAATGGGTAACCCCTAATAATATATGTAAAATCAGTCTTTAAGTGTAGAATTTGCGTGTACTTATAAAAAATTATAAAAATTTTATTTTTTTATAATTTTTATTATTATTGTGTATTTAAAAGCATGAATGATAAAAGTATAATTATACTGATAATTGTTTTGACTGTTTTGAAAAATCAGTTTTGATAAAAGTTTGAGGTTTTTTCTCAATATAAATGAGCCGTCTACAGACTCAGGCCAACCATTCCTGAAATGTGTGATTAATTGAATCTACTGAAGTACATTGATTAGTATTCCAATCCTTATAAAAGCAACTAACTTTTATTAGGATTTGAATCTCAGAACTTTTGACTTTGAAAATTAGCTGGTAAACAACTGATCTACAAAGACAAGTTAATCAATAGATCAACCTGGTGGGCTATAAAAAGTGTGGGTTACCTACCACCTTATTTGCACATCCTGTTAAATTATGACTAAAACACTTATGTTATGGATATACTTTCACATTAATATCATTAGAATGTTTAATGATTTTTCAATTATTACATTTCAAAGATTATAGGTACAGAAGAGTATAAAGCCGGTTTATGCTGATCTTATTATTGAAAATTATTACACAAGGTTTTATTGTAGACCTAGGTTAGAAAAAAATATTTATGAATTGTTATTTTTTTTCAAGATTATTAAACTATATATACCAAAGTATTTTTTTTGTTGAACTTAATTGTTGAACTTAACCAAAAAATCAAAAGTACTAACTTATTTAGATTTTAACAATTATTTAAAGTGCTAGTCTTTTTTTCTGTAGTGTCTGTTTGCAAAGATTGGCTACCATCATGACAATTTTAACTTTATCCCTAGCTGTTTTCAAAAGTTTGATCAATTATAATTAATGATTCTTTTATATCTTACTATGACTCTTCTTTATTCTTCTTACTTAATCGTGAATTTTCCTTTCCGTAGTCAATTAAAAACATAGATTAATTCTTACTGATAATATGGCTAAGTACTTAAATTCTTTCTTTTCTCAAGTGACTTTGGAAGTGGTGGAGGAGAAAAAATAAATAAATACAGATTTTTTTGAGTTTTTAAAATGTTTTTGTTTAATTTAAACATAAAATGATAATTTTACAATAAAACTTCATCATAAACTATTTTGTAATGTATTTATGGATACTTGCTGGTATCTACTTTGTATTATATTTTCCATATCTGCATTTTATAAATTACACTTGAGGAAAAGTTATTGCCATGATATTATTAATAGAGTTGTGATTGTTAAATACGGAAGTAAATGTATACTTATTACAATTGTCATGTTTCAGTCTATGAGTGTAAGATTATACTTTTAGTTTATTTTATAATTGCATGAGTGTTTTTGTTAATTTTTTGCTATTTTTATGAGTTATGTCTGCTATGTTTTTCACTGTGTTTTATGGTTTTCATTGATGTAAAAATCAAGGAAAATGAATGATACGCTTACTTAATGTCACTTTTATTAAACTTTATGTTGTTACTGGCATGGGATTCTATTTATATTAGGTATGGTATACAGGGTGATTCAGGAGGATAGCCTTACTTTGAAAACTCATTCTAGAGGCTAAAAACAAGAAGAAAGTTCATATAAACATAGGTCCAAAAACGCTTTGTTAGCGAATTATACAGGGAAGCAAGTTAACTGAAACTTGGGCAAAATCTTTCACCCTGTGAAAATTTCGTCCGTTTCAGTTCCTCCGGGTAAATTAAGGCTTTCTGAAATTCTGGGAAGGTCAATTAAGGGGCAAATTCAGTTGTTTGTTATGGTTTTTGAGCTGGGAAATCGAAAAAAATAGGTCCCAGAACTGTATCTCTCTTAGTTTTTAAGATATCCCATGTAAAACACCAAAAATAGGGTCAAAAACACATTTTTTTTTATGTTTGACATACAATAACATTGTTAAATTGACAATAAATCATAGATTTTTTAAACATAAATTGTAGAGAATTTAATTATAAGAAGATTGATGTAAATAATGTCAACAGAAAACAAATAAAATTTTAAACATGTTGATTCTTATTAACAACAAAACCAACAAAAACTAAAAAGAAAATGTTACAAAAAAAAAAAAAAAAACATGTGTCTAGTAGGTACAATAATTTTAGACCTATGGAAAACAATTTGCCAACACTTTTTTTTTTCATCACAATTTGTTTAAATACTACTCATTGTTGTCAGTTAATTGTGGTAATTTGTTAACCTGTCGCTGATCAATCATGTTTGCAGTATTACGTCAAATTCTTATCATAAAAATTTCAGAAAACTCTTAAGAAGTGTAATTTTGTATTCATTTTACAGTGAATAAAAATAGTCTGTTAAAAAAAGTGAAATTCTGTTTAGTTTTTTTTTGAAAAATGCCACGTATCTTCACTAGTGCCGAATATGCCGACATGATTTTCATCTATGGATTTTGTAATGGAAGTGCTGTGGCAGCAGTTACAGAATATTTACATAGGTGTCCTGGTCGTGTTGTACCAAATCGTAAAATATTTATTAGAATTTTTAATAATCTTCGTCAGAATGGTACACTTCCCAGCGCTCATGTTTCATCTGAACATCATGTTTCATGCTGATGAAGGTGAAAACATTCTGCAGATGGTTCAACATAGTCACACAATTAATTGTACGTAGTCACACAATTAGTCACGTAGCACACGATTAATTGCAACACGGCTCAATATTTCTCAAAGTAGAGTATGGAGGACATTAAATAATAATGGATTGCATCCTTTTCATATTCAGAAAGTGCAATAGCCTGGTGACTATGCCAGCCGGCTGCAGTTTTGTCAATGATTTAATAGGAATCAACATTTAATTTAATTTTTACTATTTTCGGATGAAGCTACTTTCACTCGTAACGGAATAAACAACACACGGAATGTGCATCGGTGGTCTGAAGAAAACCCACATGCTACAGTAGGAAAAAATTTTCAGCAACTATTTTCAGTGAATGTTTGGTGTGGTATCATAGATGACCAATTAATTGGTCCTTTCATACTGCAACATTGTGTCACAGGGAGAAATTATCTGGAATTTCTATATAATGAATTTATTATATTGCTGGAAAATATCCCTTAGCAAAACGAATTGAAATGTATTACCAACTTGATGGAGCTCCTACACATTTCACTAATGAAGTAAGGCAATGTCTTGATGAAAAGTTTGCTGGTAAATGGATAGGACGTGGAGGGCCAGTTAATTGGCCACCGAGATCCCCAGACCTCACTCTGTTGGATTATTGTTTGTGGGGATGGTTGAAAAATGATGTTTACAAGCAAAAAGTAGACACACGCGATAAACTGATTGCTCGCATTCTCAATGCTCCAGCTATAATCAAGGAAAACAAAGATACCGTTAGACTGGCAACACAAAATCTAGTACAACACGTTGTAAAGTGCATTGAACACAACGGTGGCATTTTTGAAAGTTATTAAACCACATGATATGCTACTTGTAAGAAGCATTTTATCATTGTCATAAAAACAGTAAGTATTCTTTCTTCCTCCAGTTATTTTCTACTGTACATAACGAAAAAGTTTTTTGAATCTGTTAAAACTTAATCTGTTTTGTTGTTAATAAGAGTCAACATGTTTAAAATCTTATTTAGTTTCTGCTGACATTATTTACATCAATCTTCTTATAATTAAATTCTCTACAATTTGTATTTAAAAAATATATGATTTATTGCCAATTTAACAACGTTATTGTACGTCAAACGTAAAAAAATGTGTTTTTTGACCTTATTTTTGGCGTTTTACATGGGATATCTTAGAAATTAAGAGATACACTTCTGGGACCTATTTATTCAATTCCCCAGCTCAAAAACCATAAGAAACAATTGAATTTGCCCCTTAATTGACCTTCCCATAATTTCAGAAAGCCTTAATTTATCCGGAGGAACTGAAACTCTGGCGAAATCTTTCACTCTGTATAACTCGCTAAAGAAGCGTTTTCGAACCTATGTTTATTTGAACCTTTTTCTTATTTTTAGCCTCTAGATTGAGTTGTCAAAATATTGCCCTATCCTCCTGAATTATAATCTGTATGTACTGACCTGTCCTAATGAAGTAGAGCTGTTGAAATTGACAAGTTGGTGCATGATCTATTCTCATTCTATAGTGGTGTAAATTAATTGATCTACTAACATTGATACTCCTTTTGGTTTACTTTACTGTAAGCATTTGTCTAACTTTTTCAATAGAAAAAGAAAAATATTTTCATGAAACATGTTATAAGCTTATATCATAAATGAGAGTATAATCTTTGAACAATTTTCTTCTATCAGTTGACAGAAAACATATTGCTTGCATTTGGAACGCATTATTTACACTACTCACCAGTTTGTGTGACTTACATTATAACCCTACTGATTGTGAAAAAAAATTAAATGTTTACAAATTTCGAATTATGTTTAATTATTTTAATTATTTGATATTTTAAAATTTATTTTTAAACCTTATAAGTCTAAAATTGTAGAAAGTATTTTTCATTGAACTTTTTGATTATTCTTCATATACTTTGTATTGGATTATTGACTCTCAAAGATTGAGGTTAGGTTATTTACTATTATGAGATTATTGCTGCCTGGGTTGAACTTCTCTGATTTGACAAATATTACCAATTAAATGTTTCATAAAATTGTTCTCATATAATGAGTAATGATCAGTAAATTAATTTTTGTGATGTTGAACTAAATAATTATAAATTGTCTTAAAAAAAAAATTAACTTTTTTATAAATATTTAATGAATGATTCATGTATGAGTGTAGTACCTATGTAAAATGTGGTTATTTTAAATTTAGGGCTAACTTTATGGTAAACCAGTCTTAAGTGAGAAAAAAATTTCTCAAGGTCATTGTTAGTTACATCATGGTATGGGAATCTTATTTCCAGGAAATACAATACCCATAGAAATAGACAAAAAATACTCATTTAAATTTTAAAAAAATTATCTAAAAAAAACATCTAATTGTAAAATTAAAATATTTATTTTATTTTTTACAAAATTAATATAATGACTTTATCTGTGACAATTGTTAATTTTATTAAAAAGCATAATAATGGTTGAAATCTATAAAAGTATAGTATCAATGAATCATGCGCCCGAACTAAATCTGAATCTCTATTTTGTAAAATTGATTAGATTATCTACTGATTTATAAATATATTTTTTCCCCAAGAACCCCTTTCTTACCCAAAATAACCCATTGTATGGGAGAAATAGATGAAATCCCTTGTTATTCAGATTGATGCTATTCATTCACATTCAGGATAATTGTAATATTCTTAACATTTAAAGCAAATTATATATTTATTTATCAAAGTGCGGTGCATAAAAAAAACTTGGCAAATATTTAAAAAATATTATGAGTTTAAAAAAAAAGAAAACTATAAAACTAACTTAATCAGTGATCAGAATATTAATTATGTTTTACATTTAAAATTGTGTTTCAATTAAAGGTAGCTATTTGGTACTGTACAATGCTCTATAAAATATTATTTAAATATTTATATATTCATTAAATGTATAGAAAGAAATCCTATTGAAATGAAACCAGTGAGAGACATATTATGTGATAGTAAAGGAGTAGTTTGTTCTTTATTTTTGACCTATTGTTCTAATTAGATAAGGAAGTCTATTGGTGTTAGTTAATAAAATAATAGGTTAGAGACTGGTTAAAGCATTTAAGGTATTCTCAATCAAAAAATTAAAAAAAAAAAAAATGAATGAGATACTTGTTAACTATAGACATTAAAACTAGAAAATTTGCTTGCATTTCAGTCTTGCTAAAGTCTGTCAATCTTCCCCCAATGTGAGCTAAGGTCATCTTTTTTTGGTGTTATTTTTCACCAGTTACATTTTGGTTTTAATAAAGTGGTTCCATAAATTACATTTAAGTATAAAAATAATTAAATATTTGCATGAGAATTTTATGAACTTTTATTATTTATACAAAACACTAAATATCTTTCTGTTAGTCCGACTCTGGTAAATATTAAACACTTGTATTTGTGAAAATAATAAATTTCCTTTTTTTTCTTCATTAACATGCTTATAAACAATCTGATCAATGGTTTGTACAATCTTGTCTTTGTGTGCTGTCTTATGATTTCTTCTTCAAATCTGTTGTGTACAGTATGTTTTTTGTTAATATTATTTAAATTTGTTTTAAAATTTTGTTTGATTTAACTTAGATTATGACTGAACAACGTCTTCAGCATCAACAGCAATATTTTTCTAACAGCGGTAGTGTTGATGGTGCTCCCCCTGTTCATCCAACATATCAGCAGTCTTCAACCACTTCTGTTCAAATGTCACAGCAACAGGAAATGCATCCACAAGATCAACAGGTTATCCATCATCAACAACAGGTAAATAGTAATTATTGTATTTTATTCTAACGTTGTACGAAATCAAAATCAACTGATTTTGTACAACCCAAATTAAATCTTTTTTCAGTTCATCTAAGTATTAAATTACATTACTTTTCATTTCAGTTTAAAAGAAAAATAAAATAAAATGTGTGCTATTACTTCTTTTGTCTTATTATTGTTACAAATATTCAGGGTTAAAAAAGTAAATGTAATTTACACAGCTTGATAAGTTTACCTGCTTTAGAACTAGATAATTATAAAATACAGATTAAACAGTATCTTGTTATATTTTATTTAAAATTAATCTTTTCTCATAAATTTAAAGTTAAGAAAAAGAATAAACCAATACCTTGTATAACTAATTGATTAATTTATTTTCATTATTTTATTAATACTTTCATGCAATAAGAACCATTTTTTCATTAAAGTCATTAAAGATCATTGCTTAATTTTACTGTCGTCTATTACTCATTATATATTGAATAAATATATCATTCTCTTTATGTAAAACTATCATTACAGGTATAGTTCTGTATACTACTTATAATCTGCTCTCTTTTTCTGTTTAGCCTCCGGAACCTCTGTAAGGTATTACTTCAGATGAATGAGAATGATATTATATGAGTGTAAATAAGTGTAATCTTTTATGGGTCATCCCAACCCCCTCGTAGGGGAAGACACCCACCAAGTGATTCTGGTCGCCACACCACCCCTCTCGTTCCTAGCCCTGAGATACTGATTACATATCTCAGTCATCAACCAGTCATCAAGATACCTCAGCAGCAAATGCCCTCGCCGTAGGCTTAGGTCGACCTACACGTAGCCCTAAAACTATACAACCACACTGCGAAAGCGCGAAACCTCGCACCTACTCTAAATCAATCTAACTACCCATGTGACTTTGAATGCCGTATACGCAACGATGAAATTGATTGGAGATCAGATTCCCACTCAAAACGCTGCTCGCAGCATCAAAATCATGACCTACAACAACATTACACATGCAACATGCATTCACAAAGGGTCAGAACGGACGCTAATAACTCCGAAAGAACCACGTTCATGTGACATTCTCTTCTCGCCACATCTTAGCTGACATCACACAACACCACCAAGGTCACTTGCACAAACAAACCAGCCCTGGCGATGCCAAGCCTGATATTCCTACAGACGCTCCAGCAAATCAGTGCAAACTTAAAAGGCACATCACTGCCCTGCCAGAGCTATGCCACAATGCAAACTCAGTATTAAGAAAATAACTGTGGCTCATCGCCAAAATCGCCTATGTCCAGCCACATAACTGGACAAGCCGGAATCCTAGCCACCCAGGCTGCTACCTTCTACACTCCTTTCGCAACCCTGGAAGATGCAGTGGTCCGCAGGAAACTAGCAACTACCTGCCACTCAGCCTGGGTCTTCCAATTGACCCTTAAATCAAGGCCCGAATGCAATCTCTTCAATTTCCCTAACCACCCTGTCATGCACAAACTCATACTGGGGACAGATGTACAGCACATGGCTAACATTGTCCGGAACCCTATATTCCGAGCAAATGGTCTCGGGTCAACTATTTCTATGTATAATTTCTGTGGGGGTACTAATTTTAAGTGGTCACACCAGTTACAGTAGAATAAAAGGGAATAATAATTAGCGAGTTGCATTGTTTAAATTTAAATCTATTAATATAGATTACTTAATACAATTACTATTACAATAAATATTATGTAATAATGTTTGCTATAATATATTACATTTTTTTTTTATAATTGACAGATATGTATAAAATATTCATGTGATATTTTGGTAGTACAGTATTCTTAACAGCAATAAAATAAAAATTTCTATTTACATAGGCCTTGCTGTTTTTATGTGAATGATTGTAGGTTTTTACCTTTAACCTTGCTGTTCTGTTCGGGTCATATTGACCTGAAAACATTTTTATTTACTTATAATTTTCCTCCCGTTAATGATATAAGTTTC
>JAAAKQ030470044.1:7203-18160 GCA_010016005.3 Zanna intricata | reverse complement strand
ATAACAATAATAGTCATAAATAATTTTTTTTCAATAGAATTTCTTATTTGTTGGCAACAAGATTAGAAATTTATTTATTTAAATTTAAATCGTAAACCATGGACCACAAAACAAAGTAGTCTAAACAGAATTTCACAATGATAAACTCTATATTGAAAAATAATCATGTAATTTAGAATCAAGCTAAAATGAAGTCTGTTTGAGATGTTTCATCAGTCTTTGTTGGTTTTCAACAATTTTTAAATTGCGTTTTCTTTGATTGTTTTTTTGTGATAATGAGGCGACTATTTTATTACTTCCTTGAACGAAAGGAAGGAAGTATTGTGTTCGCGAAAGATTTCGGTTTTCATATTTCAACGGAAATTTGACCATCCCTGAATCCATTTTGACTAGTTTCGGGTTGACGTTTGTACATACGTATTTATCTCGCGTAACTAAAAAACGATTAGCAGTAGTTTCAATGTTGAAATTTTGAATTTAGGACTATTGTAACGTCTAGTTGTTCACCTGCCACCTACCCTTTTGATTGCAATCTATTGAACCAGAAGTATCTAAAAAAAGCTAAAAAATTCCAAAAGAATTAGGGCTTTGTACTTTTTCTTAACTGCAATAATAAGCCCTCATTGAAAACTTTTAAACGATTTATCTTAAGTGGTAATCATTTTCATTGATTTCATAGTTAGAGCCAAATAAAATTTAAATTAATGAAATATTTGGATTTTACAAGAAGGCACATCGGTTTGAATCAGACTTCCTTTTTATTTTTTAACATTTTTTTATCTATATATATATATATTGATTTATCAATAATTATTAAACTCTGATTGTGAAAAAATTTACGACAAATAATAATTCAATAATAACAGTAAAAAAAAAAATTAAACAATATCAAAATTTATTAATGAAATAAAATTTGATTTATCATGTAGTGTCCACATGAGATAATTTATTGTTTTCACATACATTATTAATCTGTGATTCATGCCAGTAGTATATTATTTTGTATGGAATGTTTCTTTTCATATACTAAAAATATGATTGGATATCTTCTTTTGTATTTGAATTTGGAAGATGGGAAAGTGATTGTTGAGTTCGGCTTGTAAAAAAATGTATATTAATATAGCCATTTGAAACTCTATAACTGATAATCCATGAATATATTTCTAATAGCTTATTAATCTAAAACAATCTAGTTTTATGATCGCACTTTGCTGAAAATACTTATTCTTAAGTTGTTGTTTTTTAATGTTTACACTTCACAGAACTACTGACGTCAAACTCATTTCAGATATTTTCGCTCTTATTAATAAGCAACAATAATTTTACGTCGTTAATCTTTTTAATCGTAGAGGCCAGATAGTTAAGAATTTACCTTCTTGGGTTAGAGGTTTGAGGCTTGGCTAAGCTGTTACATTTAACGATAATGGTTTCTTGATACTGTTCCTGACCACCTTCTAGTTAACAAACCGTCCAACCAGGCGATTTATAGACTATAGATTACAGTGAGTCTTTACTTTTTATTTGAATAAAGGATATAACTTTCAATCGGGATTTGAAACAAGGTATTTAAAATACCTGGAGTTAAAAGAATTAATCAAAATAACAACATTTAGTGAAAAACCTCAGATCAGTAAATTTTAATTTATTCATTTTTTTTTTTTTTAATTAAATGGATTATATGAAAAAAAAAGAAGAAAATACATGATCACTTTTATTTTCAACATCTTTAAAATATTTAATAATTTACATTAACATTACAATAACTATTATATTTCTTGACTGATTGCTTCAAAATTAAATATTATTATAATAAATAAAATAAATAAATAATATACTGAATAAATAAATAAATTTTACTTGCTATTTACAAATAAATAATAATATGTATAGTTGTTATATATATATATATATATATATGTATATATATATATATATACATATATATATATAAATATATTGATCAGTTATATATTTAATATTATTATGGTTAATTAATAAGGAGTATTAAACATCATACATTCATTAGATTCTATAAAATTCCAATCATCAGCATCTGGTTACAATGAATCTTTTCTCATAAATTTATTTGTAAAATTATATGTTTTTGAAAGTATTTAATAATTTTTCTCCATTCATTGTAATAATATTTATAATAAACTAGTTGTATTTTAAGAAAACTCTTTTCATAATAAAATAAAAGTTTTAGTATAGAATTATTGTTTATTATTATTATCTAACTTACTGTAATATCAAACTGTTGTTACAAAATTTCATCTCCAGAATAAGAAGTGAATAATTGGAGTTCTACAGAACCTGTGTTATTTAAACAAATTAAGTAATATCAACGTTAACATTAATAAACCAATCGTTATACCCGTAAAAAAAAAACAATAATTCAAAAATGTATCTCATTATATTAATGATAATATAGAATTACAACTACTGGAAGAAAAAAAAAGTACTAATTTGCAGCTGGTACAATATCTATTAATAATATTAATATTTATTTATAATTAATATTTAAATATTTTACGCGATATGAATTTATTTTTTATTGATTAGAACCTCATATATTTACTTATAAAAATTTTATATGAACTGAAATTTATATTTATTGCTACATTCTCTATATCTCATTTTTTATTTACATAACATATTAAAAATTTATCATGGAAATTTTTAATTTCCATATTGTAAATAGAATAAACGTTGTATTCTTTGTTAAATAAGATTCAGAAGCAATAATTATGATACTGAAACAATTTCAAAATATGATAATATTCTTTATTGAAACTTTTTAAAAAATTATACAGATAAATAAAAATAGGAAGGAATTAACGGGTTTAGGAAAACGTATATAGATAGAAAAAAGAAATAAAATAAATCGAAGTTTTAATCTTTGGTTTATCTCTGAAAATCTAGAAAATAAAAAGTAAAGTGACAACTAATTTTGACTTTTTTTTTTTTTTTATTTCATGATAAAACTGAAGTTTCAATGAAATATATATCCTTTTAGTCAATCAATTTTGTATGAAAAGAAAAAATGTTTATTGATTTCTATATTTTATTAAAGAAAATTACATTTTGTAGTGAAATCTACGAACTAACGTATATATAACGCATGAATAAGTTGTAGCAGTTTATGTAGGTTATTTAAGTAGCTTTGATCAGCGAATAATCGATATAACTGATACTTACTGGTGCAGAAATGAATAAGATTAATGTGTATCTTCCCAACGCCCAACTCCACTAACTTTAAGACAGGCTTAAAATATTATTAATTGTATAATGCAAATTAAGTAGCGTATATTTTTATTACTAAAAACTTCAGCAATAAATGAAAATAATATTTATATAAAAATATATTTATATATATTTTATTTTTTAATAAAAATTCGGAAGTATATATTTTTAATAATTTATATATAAGTATTATATTTATTATATATATCACTAAAATTAGATTCACAAGAGTTCCTTCTCCTAGTAATATATAAATGGACTTATTAAGTAAACTTTTTTTAATTTAATGATAATAATAAACAACGTAAATATAATTTTTGTGATAACTATTAACAAACAATAAGATAAAAATATTATGCAAAATTCTGGACATTATACGACTTTAAAATCTAATTACAAACTTAGTGAAGGATTTAAATAAAAAGATATAAATATTTATAGTTTTAAATTCATCTTATGACTAATTTTTAACTGAAATATATATTTATATTGAAAAAAAAAAAGGAAAAATAAAACAGGAAAAAAATATCCTGCAATATTAAGATTTTAGGTATTTCACGTAGATATCATTCGTTCAGTATCATTGAATATGTACAATTTAAAAAAAAAAAAAAAAAACATTATCCTCAGCATTGTCATTCCTATAATTTTTTTCTAAAAAATTAAAGAAGTAATTTGGAAGTTGTGAACTAAGAGATATACTCTACCCTCAGTAATGAAAACATGTAATGAATAATATAAAAGCGATTCAATATTTAGAAGCTATGGTGAGAAATATTTTCATAAATATTAAAATACATAAATTTTTATAATTTGTGTGTTTTATTACAATACACAGAATGATAAACTTTGTATATATATTGAGTGTTCGTTTTAAAACGCAACACATGAAAAATACTTTTTAGAAACGTTAATACCATAATTTCGGATGAAGAGGTTGGCAGCACTACCTGTTGTTACATAATCAACTGATATAATTTTCTATTTATTTTATGTGAACAGTTAGTTATTTTAATTTATCTGTGTTTTTTATTAAGAAGAAACGGTTTTGAATACGGAAGAAAGGGTTCTTATTGTAGAAAATTATTTAACTAAATCGTTTGTTTTGAACCAAGAAGCTTTTCAGTTGCAGTTCCTGAGTAAAAATGTACCCAAACAAATCATCAATTCATCCTTAGATAAAGAGATGTAGAGGGACGGTTCTTTTTATAATCAGAGACATAGCCGGAAACATTTAGTACTTAATGACGAATTATTAGAAGATGTTATGGTAAGCTTTGTAAATACACTTAACAAATTTTGATGAAAACTTGTCAACAAAAAGGAATATAGTGCCTTAAACTTAAATTTTAAAGCACTATAGTAACTTAAAGCCATACCAAATCCATGTACCGAATAAATTATACCCAGTAGATTATACTGCTATACTTCATTACTGTCAATGGTTTAATAAATTTGTTCCGGAGAGCAATTAATTGCTGGATAATACATATGAGACTTAATTTATTTTGAATAGTTAACATTAATAGTCGAAATGACTGCTACTCGAATTCTAACAATCCTCATATCATCCATTCACATTCCCACAAAAACTTTTTGTGTGGTATATAATTTCCAGGTGAAAACTTATTTGCCGGCCTCCGTGGCCGAGTGGTAGCGTCTCGGCCTTTCATCAGTAGGTCCCGGGTTCGAATCCCGGTCAGGCATGGCATTTTTCACACACACTACAATTCATTCATTTCATCCCTCTGAAGATATACTTAATTGTGGTTCCGGAGGTTAAACATTTAAAAAAAAAAAAATGGTGAAGACTTATTTGCCTCATATTCTTTGAAAACACTCTTAATGCTGACTTCTAACAAAAAATAGTAACGCAATTTATTGCAAATCTAGAATTAAATGAGAGAGAAAGAGATTTGTGGTTTCAACAAGATGAGGGCAACATGTCCCATAGTAAGAGTAACATTGGACCTTACGAAAAATTTCTTTGGTGAAAGAGTAATACCGTCTGGCTTATGGCTTGCTAGGCACCCTGATCTTTATCCTGAAGATTTTTTTCTCTAGAGATATCTTAAAGATTGTGTATTAAAAAGTAATCCACACCATATGGAAAAACAGAGAACCAACGTAACTCAAGAATTACAAGAAATTGGAAGAATACAATCGGAAAGATTGCACAGTATATGAAAAAAAGGATAAAGGCTTGCTTGCACTTTGTAAAAATGAGACATTTTTACATTTGTTTTAAAAAAAAATTTATCTTAATATTATTTTGCACAAATAATTGTATAACGAATCGCATTAAATATATCTTTTTTTTAGAATGGGTTTCATTTCTTCTGTAGCGTTTTAAAACAAACACTATAAAGCTTTGAATTAAAGAAAATTTTGGAAATATATATCTATAGAAATTTGTTGGAAATCGATTTTTTTTTGCATGATTATAGAGCTCCTATAATTAAAAAGTAAACACATATAGGAAACAGGTTTTTTTTTTAATTCTATATGAAGAGAAATGTATCAACAGATGACAAAGTTGGAGCAACTGTATCATATTTAGCACAATAGTGAGGGTACTAAAACCGTCGACATTTTCCTGACGTTACTATACCATACGTCACGATACGTGGTGACGTTATACGTGCCACCTTCCATTTTTTTATGGTCCATCAACCCGACCAAACTATTGGAATTTAACAGTGATATATGTCGACTTAGCTACGTATAACTGTAGTTGTTATTATCACAAAAACAGTTTTTTTTATTAAAACAGATTTTTGTTTATGTTTTGTAATTTTTTCTTTAAGTTAAAAGGAAGCTGCAAATTATTTACTAGTTACATATAGATTTAATTAGAAGTAACTTTTTGTGTATTTAAACTCGGTGTGAATTTTAATGATAATAAAAAAAAAATCTACTTAATTTTATAATGTAGATTTTATTTACGTGGTATAAAAAGATGAAATATAATTTCTTGCTATTATTAGGAATATTTTTGAAAAATTCAAACAGATTATAATGTTGAATTCTATTTAACGAGATTAATTGAGTGGATTAATCCAAAATTCCAGGTAACGTTATTGGTGACTAGTCCTTTCAACATATATATTTATATTTTTGCACACACATACATTGTTAAAATTATATTATTATAAATAATGTACATTTTATGTATATTAATGATAAAATAAATTCTTAATTGTAATAAATAATTTAATTATGTATGTTTACAGCCTATGTAATAAATAAATAACATACATTTTTATGAATATATTTTTAAAATAATATATTTTAAATATAATTTGGCTAAAACATTTTGATTTAACGTTCCTTTTATTATTTATTAAATCATTATTTTCTTGATTTTAGCTTCCATTTATTTACATACTTTTTATATCAGATTTAATTATTATAATTAGCAAATATTATACTAAGTGCGTTGCATTATTACTTGTAATGCTTCTCTTGTTTGATATTGATCGTAGTTACAAGTGATGAATATTAATTAATTAATATAAGTGAGTATTAAATTCTCGTAGAAATGTAAATTAATAGTTATATTTATGGGTTGATTTCAATAATCTACACTTAAAAAAAAGTTATTAATTAAATAACACCAGTACAAAATCGAATTTTGTTTCGATTAAATCTTTATTTAATTTTTTAAATTATTTTTATTTTTGTACAGAACAAAACGTTTTAACCTACTTCAAAAAAGGAAGTAATAAATTTTATATTTGTTTTAATGTCTTTTCGCGCATAACTTTTTTCCAATCATCAAGCTGAAATAAATCTTGTTGCAATCGAAACACCTGCTTTTTGCGGTGTTACCATGATGTTGAGCACATTAAGAACATTAACTTTGCCAAATAACTTATTATTAATCAGACACAGAAAATTATGAAATAATTATTTTTATTTTTTAAATAGAACCGACATCAAAATACACTAAAAAGTAAGAGATAATTTCCTCCAAATTCTTAATTAATTCTTTAGGCACTTTTTTGGAGTCTTTTTTCTTTTTTTCCCACAATGTATTTTTACATTCCGTGTTACACATTTGGTTTTTTTATGTTACTTACTATGCATTATATCTTATATTTTTTTCTTCCAAATTAGTAGGTATTTGCAGAGAAATTGTAAATGTAATCTAACCAAACATAACCTAAGCTCGCTTCGTTCGCTAACTTCCATTAATGAGCGAAAGTTAGCGAGTGTAGATTAAGTTTGGAATGTGTTACATAACGTAGTAAATCTGTTTAAATGCAAGAAGTTATACATTTATTTAGGATTTTTTGAGCGTTATACCGACGGAAATTCATAAGAAACTGTTTTTTGTTTACAAATAATATGTTTAACGATCTAAGTTCTAGGCACGCTCGAAGATATAAAAAAAATCGTTGAGTTACCACCTCAAATTTGGAACCGATCTTTAAAAACGTTTCTACACTAATTTACGGAAAAAATCATAAGGCAAAGTTAAAACTACAAGAAGATTTGTATATGTTAGATTTCGTGCCACAAATGTATGTAATTACGGTTTGTAATCGTACAGAAGATGCCGAATTTATTAATTGGATATTCCTATCAGCGATGTAAAATTGATAACACATAGTATTTAAGAGAAGATATCACACGAAATCACAATCAGTAGTTTCAACATCCTAAGCCAATGAAAAATTTACAAAAATATAAGCTATGTACTTTTGAAGGTCACAACTTTGTGGGCTATGTTTAGTGTCCTGTTGAAAAAATGACCTTTCAATATGCCGCCTGCCACCCGAAATAATATTTAATAATTAGAAAACATTAAAACTTTTCACGAGTTCGCAAATTAAGAGTTGAAATGGAGGAATATAATTTTAAAGTGATATTTCTTGCAAAATTCTTAGATTTTTAATTAGGTGATGTAAAAAATTAGAAGAAATACTAAATGTAAAATCTATGGTCTCCCTGGTTTATAATGAATTTCAAATGAAATTTTCTGGTTTAGGGGTGAGAGTTTATGCATAACCAGTTCAGGTGACTATATGTTGAGGAAAAATATTGTTCACAGGAAGAAAATAGATTTTAGTTAGTGTCGGTTAGCTAACCGTTAGACAAGTAGGCTAACAGAAGCCCACCGGGCTGATCTACTGGTTAACGTGACATCGCAAATCAGCTGATTTCGAAGTTGAGAGTTCTAAGCTACAAATCCTCGTAAAAGTAACTACTTTTATACTAGATCGTGGATACCGGTGTTCTTTAGGGGTTGGATTTCAATTACCCACAATTCCCAGGAATGGCCGATCTGAGATTGTACAAGAATATGCTCCATTCATATTCATAAATATCATCCTCATTTACCATCTGAAGTAATACCTTAAAATAGTTCCGGATGCCAAACATAAAAAGAGAAAAAGGAGGGAGTCAATGAGAAAGAGAGAGAGAGAGAAGAGATAGACTGATCGGCAAACAGAGTCGTCAGGATAAGACTGGAACTGTCCTTGTCATCGGCGCTTCTCTCCTTTATATTATAAATTGATCGTGTTGTACTCACTTTCAAAATAACCGTCGTAATTTATTTTGGTAGAAGCTAATATCAAAAAAATTACTAATAATTATAAATAAATAAGAATAACATAAGTTTATACATTATAATCCTACATTGTAATTGTTATTAATAATATTATATCTAAATATGATTATTTTACTATGAACTATTGATGAATAAAAACAACTATGTTACATTTTTACACTGTTCGTAATATGGCAGTTTATTATGTATTTATCACCAACAATTCACGGATTTTTCTTAGCCTAATAAGTAATTTCATCTACACTATAATGTAATTGTCTATTTGTTTTTCTAATGTTTATTTAATACTATTTTGACTACATTACAGTAAAAAAAAATTCACTCTTATTGTTTTGTTCTCCATCGAGTAAAATCACTTCACTTTAATATAAAGTTCCTTTTAACCATTTTTCTTTTTAAATTACCTATTTCTATGCAGTGGAAGGGTTGCTTATCTACATATATGTATGTGCTTATGTGATATTTTATATACAAGAGACCCACGTTATTGATTGTAGTGTTACATTTTACTGTAGAATATTTTTTACCATTTTTTTTTTCTAGAATATTACTAGTATTAATATTTTTATTTTTATTCTATTTACAAAGTATTTAAATTTAATTGTTTAAATTGTACCAAATCCAGCAGCTGATTTCTGCAGGTAACTGTATTTTTAATGAAACTCGATTTAAATGAATAATTAATGATAATTTAATTTATTACTGCTGGGTTGCCTACCAAAAATTGGGTGCAATTACCTCTAATTAAAAATATTTTAATTTATTTATTATAACGAATTTCAATTATACTTTTTATAAGTGAATCAAACGTAATTTGAAAGAAGATGATAAAAAAATAAAAGAAGAATGAAGAATGTAAAAAAAATGGTTTCTTTTCAGAGACATTTGCAACCTCCAAGTTCCCAAGCGTAAACAGATATGTAATTGTTAATTAACTTATGCTCAAAAAAATGATATAATTTTCAAAGAAAATATTTACTAAATCTAGTTTAATAAAAAAAAAATTTCTGTTCTCGATAAAACATGGTCTCCTTTAAAGAAAAAAATGGCAAGTAGTGGTTTCCATTATTTGAAATAATTATTTTCAGTCTGGATGAATATGAACGAGAGAGAAGAATGCGCGCACTGCTTCATTGATGTAAACAACGTATCGCAACTTTTATACGTATACTGCGTTTATTTCGTTTTTCTAATAAAGACGTTGACAATTAAATTTAGTTCAAATAATGGTAACCACTACTTGCGGCCATTTTTTTTACTGACAACCACGTGTAAAAAATTACACTTAAATTTATTATAAAATTGTTTTGAAAAGCGCGATGAGCATAAATATTTAACAATAACATACCTGTTTACAACTGGCAACTTGAAAGTTGCAGCTAAATGAGAGCTGCCAACCATTTTTTTTTTACATCCTTCACATCATTTTCTTTCAAATTACGTTTGATTCACTTATAAAAAGTATAATTGAAATTCTTTAAAATAAGTTAATTACAATATATTTAATTAAAGGTAATTCAGCTAATTTTTGCTAGGCAACCCGGCAGTAATGTATTAAATTATCATTAATCAATCATTTCAATTGAGTTTCATCAAGAAAACAAATACCAGCAGAAATCAGCTGCCAGATCTTACTAAAAAACTATCTTAATATGACACCAGATATGTTGTTTATTTAATCATATTTTATCAATTTACTTTTATTTTTATATCTTCTATTCTGTATCTTTGATCACAATCTATTACATTCTACATTTCCGATTAGTAAAATCTTCCTTAAAAAACTGGGAAAAATTTTAAGTTTTTTACCAATGTTTTCATCCTTTCCACTTTTCCTTTGTACAAAATTGAAAAAGTCTTTTTTATATAACCAAAATCCAATTCTTTACAATACTTTCTGTCTTAAACTTCTTTATTCTGAATTTCTATTTATAAGACTCTTTTCTGTTTAATATTATGTTTTGCCAGATTTTAAAACATTTATTTATATTTTTTAAGCTTACGTCTCTTTATATTAAACAAATTAACTTACAAATTTGAGATTTTCTGTCAGAAAATTGCATTTTTACGTTTATGAAAGCTACTAAATGAACAAATTTTAATATTTCTTTCATAAAAATTGAAAAGCGCAATGAA